>WWET01008189.1:23344-39242 GCA_011038615.1 Limnodynastes dumerilii | reverse complement strand
TTCTCTAGTGTCTCTGTATGGTGTGTGACACAAGCTATACATGTTACTTCCTCTAGTGTCTCTGTATGGTGTGTGACACAGGCTATACATGTTACTTCCTCTAGTGTCTCTGTATGGTGTGTGACACAGGCCGGGCACCATTTTAGTTGCTCTTCTTTGCACAGTCTCTAATGTATTTATGTCCTTCTGGAGATACGGCTCCAGCACTGACCCCAGTATTCCAGGTGAGGTCGCACCAATGACCTATAAAGTGACATCACTACTTCTCTCTCTCTGATATTGATTCCTCTCCCTGTACACCCAGCATCTGACTTGTCTTTTTCATTCCTTTGTTGCATTGCTTGGCTACCTTTAAGTCTTATGAAATAATGACTTTGCTCTTCAGTAGTTTATAATTTAGTGCCATTAATGATAAATTAGGTTTTTGTAATTTTGTGCCCCATGTGCATGATTTTAAATTTTTATTTACATTAAACTGCAGTTGTCGCACTCTTGACCATTCCTCTAGTCTACCCAGATCATCAAACAACCTGTTTATCAATCCTTATGTGTCCACCCAGTTACATATCTTTGTGTATTCTACAATAAGGCATATTTTCCACTCACTATACTAGTATATAATGCAAGGTTGCCGACGTTTCCCTACTTACCCGTTTTTAGTTGAAATAGGGATCGGGACGGGGTTTGATGGCGCAAATTGCATCATCGAGTCCCTTCCTGTCCCTAGAACTGCCCGAATTTCGTGAGTCTCCCGGACATTCTGGGAGAGTCGGCAACCCTGATATAATGTCCCCTCTAAGGATATTAAATAACGCTGGTCCAAGTACAGATCCCTGGGGAACGCCACTGGTTACTTATCGGGTGACAGGTTTATAGTCTCTATTCTAGGAAAATAAATGAATATAAAACTATTCCAATGTTGAGACAATATTTAATATGGAATTCTGAAGACACACATCAGACCCATATAATTAACTGGTTAGTGTCTATTAAGAGTAATAATTAATGTCATTTATTTTCAGCCGCACACTTTCTTCATTTATTCCAAATTACAGCCAAACTATGTGACATTTATTAAACAGAAATTAGTGTGGATGTGATACATTATGCAGGAGGAATGATTATACTGAAGGGTTCAGTGTTCCGTAAACTCAACGGGACTCAGAAAGTTGAAGCCCAACCTTCTATATATAATGTGTCTAATTATCCACTGACTTATAGTCCAGGAGAGCGTCTGAGTTCTGACAAGAGGAAAATGAACTTTGTCAATATGTTGTTTTAATGGCTTTATGAAGAAATGATTTCATTTATCAGGTAGACAGGTCTGAATCTCCGGAATTAATAGAAGATAATCTTCTTCTGAAAACATATTATGTTGACTACACATGGGGCCTGATGGCGTAGCGTGATGTCAAACAAATGGGATTTGCTGCTTAGAAAATATGTCTTCCTACAGATTACTTTGCGGCAGTGAAGTGCCGAATGTCGTTAGTTTTTGGCAATCTGCCCTCAGAAAAGATGGCTCCTAATAATTTTCTCCCTGCAGCCTAACTCTAACCTTAACACTCCCCTCTCCAGAGCCTAACACTAAGCCTTCCTTTCCCACAGCCTGACCCTAATCAGAACGGGTAAGTTGTTGAAAATAAGCCATTAGACTGGTTCCAGAATGTATATTTTCACTGTTAAAATGCAGTCGGGAATGGTACAGCCTAAATTAAGATTCTTAAAAAGGTGCTCTATGTTCCGGCAACTGCGTCCCATTTTACACTGTGAATACTCAGAAAAGACGCACATACACTCAATGAGGTCCATATCCATACTCAGACCTAAGTCTGAGGTGTCAGGGAGATCACCTGCTCTTCAGGACATCAGGGAGATCACCCGCTCTTCAGGGCATCAGGGAGATTACCCGCTCTTTAGGGAAATTATCCAGTCTTCAGGGAGTCAGGGAGATCACACTCTTTAGGGAGTCTCCCTGATATTGGCACCTATTGTTTGTGACATACCTGAAACACGGATACTTTTTCCCTGAATGTAAGAAAAAGATAATAATCATCCCGTCCCCTGTATTATAGAAGAAAAACAGCCCCATTCATGGTCAGCACTAAACCTTATAGATCTCTCTGTGTTTATTTTGTCATTTTCTTTACAGACGTTACTCCGCATCTCACAATCAGATTAGATTTTCTATTTCTGACTACAAGGAGCAATTCAGCAAAGGTTGCCGTCCAAACTGAAGGTCAGAGATCTGATGCAGGAGACTGACATCAATTAGGATCATCAGACACAACCTCTCCCTGATACATATTTAACGGCCGGAGTTATGTGCTGTAAAAACAGCGGAGAGCAGAAAAACACGAGGCTGTCTGTCCAAAAGCCAGCTTGACCTTGGAGAGAAAGGCAGAGGAGAGACTGGGCTGAGGAAGACAGAGGAGAGACCAGGCTGAGGAAGGCAGAGGGAAGACTGGGCTGAGGAAGACAGAGGAGAGACTGGGCTGAGGAAGAAAGAGGAGAGACTGGGCTGAGGAAGACAGAGGAGGAACCGAGCTGAGGAAGGCAGAGGAGAGATTCGGCTGAGAAAGGCTGAGAAGAGACCAGGCTGAGGAAGACAGAGAAGAGATCAGGCTGAGGAAGGCAGAGGAAAGACCGGGCTGAGGAAGACAGAGGAGAGACCAGGCTCAGGAAGAAAGAGGAGGGAGTGGGCTGAGGAAGACAGAGGAGGATCCAAGCTAAGGAAGGCAGAGGAGAGACCAGGCTGAGGAAGACAGAGGAGACACCGAGCTGAGGAAGACAGAGGAGACCAGGCTTAGGAAGAAAGAGGAGAGACTGGGCCAAGGAAGGCAGAGGAGGGAGCGGTCTGAGGAAGAAAGTGGAGGGAATGGGCTCAGGAAGACAGAGGAGAGACTGTGCTGAGGAAGACAGAGGAAAGACCGGGCTAAGGAAGGCAGAGGAGAAACCGGGCTGAGGAAGGCAGAAAAGGGAGTGGTCTGAGAAAGACAGAGTAGGGAGCGGGCTGAGGAAGACAAAGGAGAGACTAGGCTGAGGAAGACAGAGGAAAGACCGGGCTAAGGAAGGCAGAGTGTTGACAGGCTGAGGAAGAAAGAGGAGAGACTTTGTTGAGGAAGACAGAGGAGAGACCGGGCTGAGGAAGGCAGAGGTGAAACCGATCTGAGGAAGGCAGAGGGGAGACCGGTCTGAGGAAGGCAGAGGGGAGACCGGGCTGAGGAAGGCAGAGGAGAGACCGGGCTGAGGAAGGCAGAGGAGAGACCGGGCTGAGGAAGACAAAGGAGGGACTGGGCTGAGGAAGGTAGAGGAGAGACCGGGCTGAGGAAGACAGAGGAGAGAGCGGACTGAGGTAGACAGAGGAGGTATTGGGCTGAGGAAGACAGAGGAGAGACCGGGCTGAGGAAGACAGAGGAGAGACCGGGCTGAGGAAGAAAGAGGAGACACCGGGCTGAAGAAGACAGATGAGGAACCGAGCTGAGGATGACAGAGAAGGAACCAGGCTGAGGAAGGGTCAAACCTTGTATTGTTTCAGAAGAGCAACAATATTCCATTCACTAAAAACACAGAAGACCGGATTCACACTTAAGAACCTCTGGCTTAAGTGCGGTCCTTTAAGAAAAGGCCTACGATGCATGTACCACTTAGGTACGTAGATTGACTATGTCTTTAATAACCAGGCTGAGGAATGCAGAGGAGAGACCGGGCTGAAAAAGGCAGAGGAAAGACCGGGTTGAGGAAGGCAGAGGAGAGACCAGGCTGAGGAAGACAGAAGAGAGACCGGGTTGAGGAAGACAGAGGAGAGACCGGGCTGAGGAAGATAGAAGAGAGACCGGGCTGAAGAAGACAGAGGAGAAACTGGGCTGAGGAAGACAGAGGAGAGACCCAGCTGAGGAAGGCAGAGGAGAGACTGGGCTGAGGTAGGAAGAGGGGAGACCGGGCTGAGGAATGGAGAGGGGAGACTGGGCTGAGGAAGATAGAGGAGAGACCAGGCTGAGGAAGACAGAGGAGACACCGGTCTGAGGAAGGCAGAGTAGAGACCGGTCTGAGGATGGCAGAGGAGAGACCGGGCTGAGAAAGACAAAGGAGGGAATGGGATGAGGAAGACAAAGAAGGAACCGAGCTGAGAAAGACAGAGAAGGAACCGGGCTGAGGAAGGGTCAAACCTTGTATTGTTTCAGAAGAGCAACAATATTCCATTCACTAAAAACATAGAAGACCGGATTCACACTTAAGAAGCTCTGGTTTAAGTGCGGTCCTTTAAGAAAAGGCCTACGATGCATGTACCACTTAGGTACGTAGATTGACTATGTCTTTAATGACCTACGTAGCAGGTTAGGTAGAAGGAGGTGTGCAAAAGCATACTCAGGGAGGATTTAAACAGACGTGGCAGGGGGGGGGGGTTTGTAGATTAGCCAGGGAAAGGGCGGGACAGATTCTCTTTGCGTATTTAAGATGGAAAATACACACAGTTACTTAAAGAAGCCCTATGGTACTCTTAAGTGCCATAGGGATCCTATGAATGGGTGGGGTTGTGGGGAAAGTTAGTTTAGGTGTGGATACGGAGGCACATAACTCACTCTTACCTGTGAATATGGTCCAGACTTTGGAGAATATTTTGCTGAAAAGGAAAAGTATTGGCGTTTTCCTGCAGCAGCCAATCAGATTCCAGATCTCATTTAACCAGCACATCCAATGAGATAGCTAGAAAGAGCTTTTTTAAATTCCATAAAGCATTGTGTTTAACCCGCCTTCACCACAAACACAGCGGCCCCGAACAAGCTCTAAGAGCAAATGGAAGCACACTCTGCGTGATGTATGTGCGTGGTGTAATGGATTGTTACGCACAATTCTCAAGTACACAAGACATCTGAGTGGGGAGAAAGTAATGGCGCGGGGTGTACGGCACAACAACCTCTCTGCTGCTCCGTCTCTTCACGTACGTAACTGCCTAAGCGCGCCCATACTGTACGATTTAAATGCCTCACCCCGCCTACGAAGCATAATTACGGGTGTCTTATGTCTGTCACGGCCCTTTGTTCGTAGTTGATACCTGACGTAACATCTGCCATGCGCATACCTAGTACATACTAATGAGCGATTTTACATCAGTGGCTAGCGTAAAATCGCTCACGTACGTAGTTTAGGATCTGGGCCTATGTGACTGCTAAGACATGCGAGACGTCCATTCACATTCTATGTGGAAATTTATAATGTGGATTTGAAAATAATAAAAAACTCTACATTAAGGAATTAAGACCATAAAAGAGAAGACAGAGTGCAGGGAATGCAGGAAGAGCATAGAGGAGAAGACAGTGTGCAGGGAATGCAGGAAGACCATAAAAGAGAAGACAGAGTGCAGGGAATGCAGGAAGAGCATAGAGGAGAAGACAGTGTGCAGGGAATGCAGGAAGACCATAAAAGAGAAGACAGAGTGCAGGGAATGCAGGAAGAGCATAGAGGAGAAGACAGTGTGCAGGGAATGCAGGAAGACCATAAAAGAGAAGACAGAGTGCAGGGAATGCAGGAAGAGCATAGAGGAGAAGACAGTGTGCAGGGAATGCAGGAAGACCATAAAAGAGAAGACAGAGTGCAGGGAATGCAGGAAGAGCATAGAGGAGAAGACAGTGTGCAGGGAATGCAGGAAGACCATAAAAGAGAAGACAGAGTGCAGGGAATGCAGGAAGAGCATAGAGGAGAAGACAGTGTGCAGGGAATGCAGGAAGACCATAAAAGAGAAGACAGAGTGCAGGGAATGCAGGAAGAGCATAGAGGAGAAGACAGTGTGCAGGGAATGCAGGAAGACCATAAAAGAGAAGACAGAGTGCAGGGAATGCAGGAAGAGCATAGAGGAGAAGACAGTGTGCAGGGAATGCAGGAAGACCATAAAAGAGAAGACAGAGTGCAGGGAATGCAGGAAGAGCATAGAGGAGAAGACAGTGTGCAGGGAATGCAGGAAGACCATAAAAGAGAAGACAGAGTGCAGGGAATGCAGGAAGAGCATAGAGGAGAAGACAGTGTGCAGGGAATGCAGGAAGACCATAAAAGAGAAGACAGAGTGCAGGGAATGCAGGAAGAGCATAGAGGAGAAGACAGTGTGCAGGGAATGCAGGAAGACCATAAAAGAGAAGACAGAGTGCAGGGAATGCAGGAAGAGCATAGAGGAGAAGACAGTGTGCAGGGAATGCAGGAAGACCATAAAAGAGAAGACAGAGTGCAGGGAATGCAGGAAGAGCATAGAGGAGAAGACAGTGTGCAGGGAATGCAGGAAGACCATAAAAGAGAAGACAGAGTGCAGGGAATGCAGGAAGAGCATAGAGGAGAAGACAGTGTGCAGGGAATGCAGGAAGACCATAAAAGAGAAGACAGAGTGCAGGGAATGCAGGAAGAGCATAGAGGAGAAGACAGTGTGCAGGGAATGCAGGAAGACCATAAAAGAGAAGACAGAGTGCAGGGAATGCAGGAAGAGCATAGAGGAGAAGACAGTGTGCAGGGAATGCAGGAAGACCATAAAAGAGAAGACAGAGTGCAGGGAATGCAGGAAGAGCATAGAGGAGAAGACAGTGTGCAGGGAATGCAGGAAGACCATAAAAGAGAAGACAGAGTGCAGGGAATGCAGGAAGAGCATAGAGGAGAAGACAGTGTGCAGGGAATGCAGGAAGACCATAAAAGAGAAGACAGAGTGCAGGGAATGCAGGAAGAGCATAGAGGAGAAGACAGTGTGCAGGGAATGCAGGAAGACCATAAAAGAGAAGACAGAGTGCAGGGAATGCAGGAAGAGCATAGAGGAGAAGACAGTGTGCAGGGAATGCAGGAAGACCATAAAAGAGAAGACAGAGTGCAGGGAATGCAGGAAGAGCATAGAGGAGAAGACAGTGTGCAGGGAATGCAGGAAGACCATAAAAGAGAAGACAGAGTGCAGGGAATGCAGGAAGAGCATAGAGGAGAAGACAGTGTGCAGGGAATGCAGGAAGACCATAAAAGAGAAGACAGAGTGCAGGGAATGCAGGAAGAGCATAGAGGAGAAGACAGTGTGCAGGGAATGCAGGAAGACCATAAAAGAGAAGACAGAGTGCAGGGAATGCAGGAAGAGCATAGAGGAGAAGACAGTGTGCAGGGAATGCAGGAAGACCATAAAAGAGAAGACAGAGTGCAGGGAATGCAGGAAGAGCATAGAGGAGAAGACAGTGTGCAGGGAATGCAGGAAGACCATAAAAGAGAAGACAGAGTGCAGGGAATGCAGGAAGAGCATAGAGGAGAAGACAGTGTGCAGGGAATGCAGGAAGACCATAAAAGAGAAGACAGAGTGCAGGGAATGCAGGAAGAGCATAGAGGAGAAGACAGTGTGCAGGGAATGCAGGAAGACCATAAAAGAGAAGACAGAGTGCAGGGAATGCAGGAAGAGCATAGAGGAGAAGACAGTGTGCAGGGAATGCAGGAAGACCATAAAAGAGAAGACAGAGTGCAGGGAATGCAGGAAGAGCATAGAGGAGAAGACAGTGTGCAGGGAATGCAGGAAGACCATAAAAGAGAAGACAGAGTGCAGGGAATGCAGGAAGAGCATAGAGGAGAAGACAGTGTGCAGGGAATGCAGGAAGACCATAAAAGAGAAGACAGAGTGCAGGGAATGCAGGAAGAGCATAGAGGAGAAGACAGTGTGCAGGGAATGCAGGAAGACCATAAAAGAGAAGACAGAGTGCAGGGAATGCAGGAAGAGCATAGAGGAGAAGACAGTGTGCAGGGAATGCAGGAAGACCATAAAAGAGAAGACAGAGTGCAGGGAATGCAGGAAGAGCATAGAGGAGAAGACAGTGTGCAGGGAATGCAGGAAGACCATAAAAGAGAAGACAGAGTGCAGGGAATGCAGGAAGAGCATAGAGGAGAAGACAGTGTGCAGGGAATGCAGGAAGACCATAAAAGAGAAGACAGAGTGCAGGGAATGCAGGAAGAGCATAGAGGAGAAGACAGTGTGCAGGGAATGCAGGAAGACCATAAAAGAGAAGACAGAGTGCAGGGAATGCAGGAAGAGCATAGAGGAGAAGACAGTGTGCAGGGAATGCAGGAAGACCATAAAAGAGAAGACAGAGTGCAGGGAATGCAGGAAGAGCATAGAGGAGAAGACAGTGTGCAGGGAATGCAGGAAGACCATAAAAGAGAAGACAGAGTGCAGGGAATGCAGGAAGAGCATAGAGGAGAAGACAGTGTGCAGGGAATGCAGGAAGACCATAAAAGAGAAGACAGAGTGCAGGGAATGCAGGAAGAGCATAGAGGAGAAGACAGTGGGCAGGGAATGCAGGAAGACCATAAAAGAGAAGACAGAGTGCAGGGAATGCAGGAAGAGCATAGAGGAGAAGACAGAGTGCAGGGATTGGAGGAAGAGCACAGAGGAGAAGACAGAGTGCAGGGAGTGCAGGAAGTGCATAGAGGAGAAGACAGAGTGCAGGGAGTGCAGGAAGAGCATAGAGGAGAAGACAGAGTGCAGGGATTGGAGGAAGAGCACAGAGGAGAAGACAGAGTGCAGGGATTGGAGGAAGAGCACAGAGGAGAAGACAGAGTGCAGGGAGTGCAGGGAGTGAGAGGAGAAGACAGAGTGCAGGGATTGGAGGAAGAGCACAGAGGAGAAGACAGAGTGCAGGGAGTGCAGGAAGTGCATAGAGGAGAAGACAGAGTGCAGGGAGTGCAGGAAGAGCATAGAGGAAAAGACAGAGTGCAGGGAGTGGAGGAAGAGCATAAAGGAGAAGACAGAGTGCAAGGAGTGGAGGAAGATCATAGAGGAGAAGACAGAGAGCAGCGAGTACAGGAAGAGCATAAAGGAGAAGACAGAGTGCAGGGAGTGGAGGAAGAGCATAAAGGAGAAGACAGAGTGCAGGGAGTCGAGGAAGAGCACAGAAGAAAGGAAGACACATTGGAGGAAACAGACAGGACAGAGCAGAGGAAGATCGGATGGAGGGACAGGATGCAAGAGGAGATAAGAAGACATAATGGAGGGAATGGACAGAGGGACGGAGAGTGCAGCAGGAAGCAGCGCAGGAGCAGGAGTGGGGACAAGGAGTGCGGTTCACTGGTTAGTTTAATGTCTTTTAACAGATCACTTTGCACAATAAAGGGCTGTCTGCTCTCTGTCTGCTCTCTAACAAAGACTGCAATGGTGAACTATCAGTTTTCTACTTCCTAACACTAACCATCCCTTCCCACAGTCTAACCCTAAGCCCACCCTAACCATTATTACACCTTAACTACACCTTAACTATCTTCTATCTAAAGCCTAACTTTAATCAGGTCGGATACCTTGTGAAAATAAGAGCACTGGATATGGCGCCCACTCCGAAATGTAGATTTTCACTATAAAAATGCCTTAGACAATAGTACAGCTGAAAACGAGCCATTTACACCGGTAACCACACCCCAATAAAGAGATTTATTTATTATTTTTACTTTTAATGGCTAGTCGATTTTATTTATGTCGTGATTATGAGAAGAACATGCTCTAGTTCCTTTTCGGATGTCCCTTTTTCCTATACTTACCGCAATCTACTTTTTAATAAATGAATGGGTGAGTATGGCGTTCGGCATACTTCACCCATTCACTTTCGCAATGAGCGATATCCCTCCGCCGCTGCTATCTGGAACAGGTAAGTAAACTTACTCTTCGGGGTTGGGGTTAGGGTTAAGGTTAGGGTCAGGCTGCAGGGGAGGGAGGGCTAGGGTTAGGGTAGAGAAAGGGGAGGGTTAGGGTTAGGGAAAGTAGTGGGGGACTATTTTTTTTTTTAAAAATTTTCGGACTATGGAGCTTTCGGTGCTCTTCGAGGTATATGCAATCGAAATCCCAGCCAGTTCTGGCTGGGAGGAATCTGATTTTTCGCAAAACAGATTTTCTTTGTGGGGACCTACCCCCTCTTGGAAAATACATTACTTTTGCACATCCTGCATAGCTTTATGTTTAATCTATAAATTAAGGTTGAGCTAAGAAACTTCACCTCTCAACTTTAATTCTGTTTTCACAATGTAAATTTGCCCTCTCCTAAAGTTCAACATGATATTGCTCAGGTCTATTCTTACACCTAAAAAAAGTGCAGCTCTGAATCAGTCCCTTTGTCTAGGAGTAAATTGAGGTGTTAATTGGGCTAATTAATTATATGTATATTTATATATATCTGAAAGAAAAGTGAGTATAGACTACATTGTAGCATTTCCTTTTTATCCAGGATTATATTGTGTTTCTCACAAAACAATGAACATCACATTTCATTCTTCGTTATTCACATTTCTCTTTATCAGACTATAAAAATAAATAGTACGATAGATTCTGCAGCAGGAACATGTGACATTATCCGCAGGAGAAGACTTCAGTCTCAATGTGAGGATTGTAACAGAGCTGTAACTGAAGAATGGAATATGATTACAGGAGACATAATGTATCACCAGACGGAGGGCAAATTATCCGGCCGGGGACGCGGAGACGTGGAGGATCAGAAGCACATATTGCGGTGTGAGGGTGTGGGAATTAACGCTTGCCCGTGTTAATTAATCTGGACAGGTACAGATGCAGCTGAAATCCAATAGTCACAGGTCTTATTCTGAAAATACTTTCATTCTTCAATAATGAAATCTATGGAATATTGAGACTTCTTTGCCGTCTGAATGACAATGGGGACTGTCCAGTTATTAGGATGGGGGGGATTATTGGAGGAAGAAAGCAGCAATCAGCGCCCTGGTGGAACCGCCGGTGTCTGAGGTGCCGGGGATTTGTAAAATAAATGGATTCACAGGAAAAACAAGAGGCAAAAGAAGGAAAGATGAATGTAGAACGGCTTAAGATGATGGGGATGAGGAAAGAGACTCTCTCCACACACACACACACTTACACACACACACACATATATATATACATACAGAGGCGGAACTACCGTTGGTGCAACAGGTGTAATGGCACCGGGGCCCATGTTGATACAAGGGCCCACAGCCATCATCACCGCACCGCCAAAGCTTCCCATTGGGTTACCTGGGATATCATCAGAACCAAAACATATTTTTTGCACCTGGGCCCACAACTCGCTAGTTCTACTAGTTCTGAAAATAAGAAGAAAGCAAGTGGAAAGTTACACCTGGGCAGCAAACCATGTTGAATTGCAGGGGAGGCAAATGTCCTGGGCTGTGTCCTGGGCCCTGCTTCTAAGTTATAAATGATAATGATGATAATATATCAGACCGGCTTCAGACCCCTGAATGCTTTCCACACATGTGGCGGTCTGTTATTATGCACGGAAGAGGCGAGTGAACCCCCGTCACCCCCCTATGACATGCGGAGGTACGGACATTGGGCCAGATCCAGAACAATGCTTGTGAGCGAATTTACGCGTGGCGGAAACGTAAAATCGCCTTTTGGTAAGTACTGCGCATGCGCACCATAGAAAATACGCTCAGTAACGTAGCGTAATTGTGAACGTATGGGCCATTCACGTATGTGTCACGTAAATACTTACGTGTGGGCGTGCCAATTTTACGTGAGTCCAAAATACGTCTGAAATACGTTAAGTAGCCGGGGGTTTGTATTTATAGTGTACAGTATGGGCGTGCTTAGCTGCGTAAATACGCGTTGCCCATACGTACGTCTGCGGATCACTGTGGCTATGTTGGCAAAAGTTAGGGTAGGGTTTGAAAAGCGTATCTTGACAAAATACGTACATTCAAGGGGTGTGCCAAGAGGAGTGTATAGAAGGTACGCACATGAAAATACGCTACGCGAGGAAACGTACGGCAAACGTAGTTCTGGATCTACCCCATTACCTTAAGTTTACTGCACAGATCTGCGATAATCATGCGGATAATCTGATGCTGCCCAGTTTGCCTAATTAGCATGGCAAACCCCACCTCCGATGCAGGATTTTACCGTGCGGAAGGCAACTCTACCATGTGGAATGGATCTCCATGAGGAAGGAACAGAGTTCCGTCCTCATGGCAATCAGATGCGTAACATTTTGCACACATATGCGCAGATGTTACAAGCAAGGGGACTTATGCAAACGATTTGCGTAAGTCCCGTTGCAGACTTAAAGCTGGGGCAGATCTGGGATGGACTTCACTGATTGGTGCTCTGCATTAATGCTATCTAAGGCCAATGAAAACCCAGGCTACACATGAAAACCTATGTCTTCAAACAGTCCCTCTGGCTGTGGATCGATAGACATCATGCACTGTATTCATACTTAAGCAGCAGCTACTTCTTGTCACGGTCTTTTATGCAATCTACGTTCCAGTTAGGTAGTTTAGGAAGAAGGAGGCGTGCTAATGGCGCCTCGGGGGGTGATTAGGTAGAAGTGGGAGGGGGGGGGATTTAGATCAGCCGGGGAGGGGGCGAGGCAATGTCTATGCGCAATTTCCTCCGCCCTGTAAGATAAGGTAGCCCTATGCTACTCATAAGTGCCATACGATGCCTAAAAACATGGGGTGGGTTAGGTGCAGGACGGGTGAGTTAGGCGCGGTTCTGTCCGCATCTAACTCATTCTTAAGTGTGAACACGGTCAAATATATGGGAGTAAAAGCTATGATCTAGTTCAGTGACAGATAACAACCTGGAAGTTCTGTGTGGCGATCAAGAGCCAAGAACTTCACCATATCCTGCATATCACCATGGCATGGATAATGTAGTGTTCTATTATTCTTTATTAGAAAGGTTCATCAGGAAACAGGGTAAAACGCGTTGTGACACAAATTTATAAAATGCAAGAATCAAAATAGAGCCTTAGATTAGACTTAAGCCAGCCATACACTAGAGCGATTATTGGATGATCGGACCAATTATAATTGGTCCAGAAATGCTAGGGTCGGATAATATTAGTGTTTAGCTCTCCAAACTATTATCGGCAGCAACCTCCTGATATCATGTACTGTGCTGGCGAATTTAATGATTGGAGTTTAATGATTTCCTCTTTTCTCTGCTCCATGGAGGGGCCAAACACTACTGACCAAATATACCACAGCCACCCTATTAGCTAGCTGCAAGGCCTCCTACTGAGATTAACAAGAGACCTGTACAGCCAATCAGAACAGAGATTAACAAGAGGCTTATGCAGCCAATCAGTGCAGAGATTGACAAGAGGCCCGTGCAGCCAATCAGCATGAAGAGCTTCCTGTCAATCTCAGCAGCCACTCCCTCTTTAGCCAGGATTATGGCTCCCAGCAGGAGAGGTGAGTGACGCGGGTGTCAGGACCTTTCCGTAGGGAAGCGACAGATGCTGTAGTCAATGGTCAGCTTTACTGGACAGATCACTGCAGTGTTTTCTAATTCCTTCATAGGATATTGTTAATACGTTATCACTCTATCTTGTTCTCAGCAGATTTTGGGAGAGACACTATTTTGCTGAGCCGTCACTTCTCTTCTCACAAGATCTAACTATAAAAATATCTGTATAATTTACATCCAATTTGAATTCCTGTGTAACTGGAGAATTTTACTTCTCACCCCATTTCCCTTCTCAATTACAGAAATATATGCAGAGTAAGCAATGGAGCTTATTATAACCCTGGTAAACTGGTAACATCAGCGCAGAGGAAACACATCCATCTTTGTAATTCCTTTCTTTGCAGGTTCATTAAAGTTGTGGTTGTTTTGTGTTTAATCAATACTTTTATCATTTCTAGTGACGCGGATTCCTGCTCAGTAAAAGGCAAATAAACAGAAGGACTGAAGGAAGACAAGACCGACGGGAAGACAGATCTGCGTGCCTATTTTTAAGAACGGATAAACTGCGCATGCGTGGTACTCTAATTTACGTAATCTACATAGGATTTAAGAACGGAGATCCCTTAAGAGCAATTTACAAAGCCGTTTGTAATGAGATAAGTAAGAAGGGGCATGGCCAGGCCTTCAATACCTTCTATACCTCACTGACTGACTGAATCTCCTCCCTATCCTGTAATATCTTTCCCCTTCCTCCTATGTCCCTGATTCCTGGTGTATTCTTGTATTGCATGTAGTTGTTGGCAATCGCTATTTCAGCAGTAATAAAGCTGACAGCACAATGTCCTCTGTGTCATTTATAGATAGGATTCAAATTCAGAAAACGTTATTTTGGCCCCGGGGCACTGCTGAAAGCTCTCCGTTCAATAACCCGACATTTACTTACTTCAGTACCTGCAATACCCATGTGTAGCGCTCTGCTTTGCTTCCCTGGCTAGTGGTTAGGGTTAAGGTTAAGAACTAAAGTTAGGATTAGGGTTAGGAATTAGTGTTAGGGTATCAGTTAGAGTTGGGTTTAGGAGTTCGGGTTAGGATTAGGGTTAGGAATTAGAGTTCAATTTAGGGTTAGGAATTAGGGTTAGGGGTAGGATTATAGTAAGAAAATAGGGTTAGGATTAATGTAAGGATTAGGAATCAGGGTTAGGTTATCAATTAGAGTTAGGGTTAGGAATCAGAGTTAGGATTAAGTTTAGGAATTAGTGTTAGGGTATCAGTTAGAGTTAGGTTTCGGAGTTCATGTTAGGATTAGGTTTAGATTTAGGAATTAGAGTGAGGATTAAGGTTAGGAATTAGGGTTAGGAATTAGGAATTAAGGTTAAGGTACCAGTTAACGCTAGGTTTATGGTTAGGAATTAAGGTTAGGATTAGGAATGAAATAAATAAAATTAATAAACATGTCAACATTACAATATTCAATCAAAAAGGTATTGCCGATCAGTGAACGCTGCCAGCAATTTAGCCATGTTCAGATCATTAAAATGGGCAAACCACACTCAATAGTCCAATGTCCAGTTAAATTGCCTCCTATCGGTCTGTTTCGTTCACGTGATGCTTTGAAGAAATTTGCATCAATTATTTTTATTGATAAAAAAACATGAAATCATAGAAATGTAGATATATTGATTCAATGAACTTATGACTCCCTTTAATAGTTATGCTATTGGCCTTATTATCACAGTAGTGTTTCCTAAACTGTCACCGTATAGATTTTGCCTTTTGGCGTACGATCTACATGTATTATCAATCTCTTTGCGCCCATATCGGATGCTGTTATAGTGCATGATGAAGTCTGTCGGCCTGCACCACATCCTCGCTGAATGATCTCATAATTCATATTTTGGAGTCTTAAGAAAACAGGGGCGAGTTCTATCAGTGAGCGCGCCAATAAAATGTCCCATCAATTAAATGACACGGCAGGGAGAGGAGGGAGGGCTCTCCCTGTGATCTCATCCATGAAGGGTGAACATAATTTCATTTTCGCATTTTCAAACCCTGCAAATGGTAATGGATAGAAGAGCGAATGAGTTATAACCTTTTTAAAGATGGAAATCATGACATTAATCACCGATCTGAGGGCAGATGTCATCTTTTCTTGAAGGGATAAACATTAACCCTTTCATGGCGCAGGAAGCCATCAAATCCTTCTGCTTTACCCGGTATAGTGACTGCCCTTATAGGGGGGGAACACGGGGGTCAGCTATGAGGTGTCACCATTCTTCAACACACTTTCTTTCTGAAATCACTAGTTCTGCTCTATGGAATTAGACTTTTCCAAATCAAAAAGGGTCAAATCAAAAGTAAGACCCAAGACACTCTAAAGTATGAAACTAGTAAAAGTTATTATATACATCTCATTCAAGAGCTACAGAGAAGAATATGGACCGGATCCAGAGATTGAAAATAGGAACAAATCAGGTGGAAGTTATACTGTGGTAAACCCATACTGCACATCAGGGGGAGTGACTATGATATTATTCCTTGTATGCAGGGAGAGTACTTTGCTTTTGCTTATTATACACAGATACTGACCAGCTTTACTATTATCACCTCTCATCTCTGATACTATTATATTATTATTATATTATTACACAGATACTGACCAGCGTTACTATCACACTGTTACTTATCACCTCTCATCTCTAATACTATTATATT
>WWET01008189.1:5784-18112 GCA_011038615.1 Limnodynastes dumerilii | reverse complement strand
GAGTATTAGAGGTGAGGTGATAAATAACAGTGTGATAGTAACGCTGGTCAGTATCTGTATAATAATATAATAGTATTAGCGATGAGAGGTGATAAATAACAATGTGATAGTAACGCTGGCCAATGTCTGTGTGCAATAAGCAAAAGCAATATATTCTGCCTATATGCCATGAATAATAATCTGGATCCAGACTATTGCAGCGGAAACGTTCAATGGGTCGCTCACGTCAGTTTAACATGCAGACAAAAGCGTCGTACGTGAGGGCTAAAGCCCACCGTGTATATAGAAAGCCCAGAGGTCTGTGCTGAATGTAAGGACTCACCTTCCGTACATTCAGCGTTCCGTGCGTAGCGCAGTGTTCTGGGCATGCTCAGTAACTTGCATAAGTCAGCTGTTTTCAGGAGGTCTGACACAGACCAACTCTGAGCAGAAAACGTATGCGTGACTTAAGGTCCCGTGAGCGTCATTAGACTGCAGAGAGATAATGTTATTAATTCTCGGTGTAATCTTCCATGGCATAATCAAAGAGCCAATCACGTCAGCCCATAGACCAGTCATTCCTATGTGTCAGGAGCTGGGAAATAGAGGTATTGATGCTGTGATTCAGAGAGTATTTTAGCTTCAGTCGCGGGTCATCTATATTTATTAGAAATATTACACACTCGTCTTCGGAGTCTGCGGCAGTAAGGAAGAAATGAGCTGTAGACCTGGGATTGCAGGTAGAGACGCTCCCAGCCCCAGAAGGTCTAATTATCCTCCTCTCCGGGGTGGAAGTGCTTCCTGCGCGTATTAAGCTGATCGATTCGGTCCTGTCTGCTCTGCCATTAACCAGACAGAGAGAAAGTGCATGAAGGTGACCAGAGGAATGAGCTGAATATCCCAATCACCGATGTGTCATTGTCAGGAAAGCCTTTCCCTGCTCGCCGCAGATGGAAATGAACCAGTGGGGAAGAAAATTCTGAGAATCAATGGAATTAACAGACGATCTATGGCTAAAAGAGACACAACATAAAATAAAAGCTCTATGACACCCAGCAAATCATGTGCACAGATAGAAATCTAAATGATAGAGCCACAGGGATATCCAGGGGCATAACTACAGAGGGTGGAAGCGGGGGCCGCTGCTATGGGGCCTGGAGGAGAGGGAGTCCTTTTGGTGGGACCACTGGGTTGGAGCTGGGTGGGGCCACTGCCTACCAGAAGCTGTCAGAGGCTGACAGCTTTAAACAGTGCTTGGCGCTCCATGTATGAGCACTACAGGGGGGAGAGGGGTCCAATGTACAAATCCTGCACAAGGGCCCCCTCACTTCTTAAAACGCCCCAGGAGCTATACCAGACCCTCCAACATGACCCATTCCTGACCCATTCCATTAGGTACAATTTAATCTGCTCCTAAGCTTCCAACTGTCACTCACCTGGTTTAACCGGGTGAACTGATATTTAAAAAACAATTTCTCTCCCCAACAAAGGAGGTTACCATAGTAACTGACAGTTGGAAACTGAGGAGCAGAGTATTTTGTAGCTAATGGAATGGGTCATATTGGAGGGTATGCTATACACACATACACACCTCTGGTCATGTCACTTCACACAACCTATCGTTCTGTACTATAGACTCAGAATTTTTATTACTATTTTTCATGGTTGCCGACTCTCCCACAATGTCCGGGAGACTCCCGAAATTCAGGCAATTCTCCCGGTATCCCTGGAGAGCCGGTAAATCTCCGCAAGGGACTTGAGGCCCGTGATTTCCATGGGCCTGATCCAGAGCTACGAAATTTTCGCACGACGGGCGAATGCGAAATTTCGCTCGTGCGTATCAACATACACGCCCCTAACAAAGCAGCGGAGCACTGTACAGTTTACACTTTGACTAGAGGTTCCACTGCTGGACGCACTCCTGGTGCCATCCCAGCTAATAGATAGATTCTCCCGTGGTCTGTGCCATACCTTGTAGGTTCATCAGTAACAATCCTACAGACTGGAATATATTTCAATATTTCACCAAACGTTACCGTCCTGTGAACCCTGATCCTGAACTCCGCCTGCGGCGTCTTCAGAAATCCTTTCTTGTGCCTATGGTATGGCAAATAAACCCACCCATGGCAGCTTTTACTGTATCCACATTTGAATAAAATAAAAATTTAATTTCCTATAATAATTGCACAATACCGACCTAATCCAGATTCCTTCACGCTGTCCGTACGTGCGGAGAATGTGGGGTCTGTCAGTCCGTACAGGAGAGGGGTTGTGAAACTTTCTTTCCAACTGCTGATCCACTCATAAATACCTATTCCCACCCCTACTGTATCATTTAAATGCCTCCCCATGCCTTTCCATGAAACCGTTGCCTCAAGTCCTGCCCCCCCCCCTGCCTGGCAACACTAGTTTACTAGTGTTGCTAGGGACAGGGAAAGACTTGATGATGCAAATTGTGTCATCTAGCCCCACTCCCATCCTTATTAAACCCCAAAAGGGGTACTTGATAGTCAAGGGGTGGGGCTTAATGATGTGATTTGCATAAATCGCGCTATTAAGCCACGCCCCTATCTGCATCTATTATTATTATTATTATTATTTAGTTTTTTTTATATATTATTCCAATGATTTTAAGGGATGTTTTATTGAATATACCCTCTGCCATCATATATCACCCCCGTCCCACCAGAGAGGGGTCTGTAAACCACATTGCACCAAGTACCACTGCATGAGAGCTCCAGACTCTTCCTTGTTCCTCTAGGCCTGTTCCTGTCCATCCTCCCAGGACTATATCACATTCCCAGTCCACCCTACACCAGTTATTCTCCTGGGCATCCACTGTCAGGTCCTATCCCCTTGTACACTGCTTGCCTCTGGGCTTCCATTAGCTGCATTCGCCACACAGTCATTCTGCTTTACTCTGCACTCAGGAACATGTCAGACTCCACACCTTATAGAATAGCCGCGTTGATATTAATCGTTATGTGTCCAGGGAGACTAACCTGAGGGCAAATGTATCAGGGAGCTGCTGAACACTGGGAAAAAAGATTTAGAGGCATAGATGCTTCTATAACATTCATTCAGTTCATTAACATTAAAGTCTCTTCTGCAGAAAATCTGAGCAGAAAACTTACTGTATATATATATTATAACAGGGAGCAACATGGGGAATACATGAGTGTACCGGGCCCCAGGATTCCTGTTTCTGGACTTGCTCTTGTCTGGAAGTAAGAACAGGATGAAGCAATCAAATAACCAATCAATCAATCATTCAATCAATCAATCATTCAATCAATCAATCACATGCAAAACTCCTCTTAAGGGTCAGAAGTACATATTTTTGATGTTCATAAACCATAAGGAAAGGAATATCTTTGTCATTCCATTTGCACATTCAGAGTGTGTAAGTACCGTATTTCCCCACGTATAAGACGCTGCTTTGTATTAGACGCACCCCGTTTTTGGAGCCTAAATTTAATTTATATTTATAATTTATAATTTATATTTTACATTATTTAATAAAATTTAATAAAAAATGGGGTGCATCTTATAGAAGGGATATGGGGATATAACACTGAATTAAAAAAAAAAAATGTTAAAATATATTTTTTAACTATTATATTTTACATTATTTAATTAAAAATGTGGTGCATCTTATAGAAGGGATATGGGGATATAACACTGAACTTTCCTTTGCTGTCCCTCCGGCAGTTTCAGGCTCTCTCCACCGCAGCTCTGACTCAGCCTCTCTCCCTCGCGGTGCGTGCTGTACAATGACATTGAGGTGACCTTAGGTAACGTCTATATACAGTGCGCGACGTGAGGGAGACAGCTGGAGTCAGAGCTGCGGTGGAGAGAGCATGAAACTGCGGGAGGGACCGCTGGAGGGACGGAAAAGGAAAGTTCAGTGTTACATCCCCTGTATAAGACGCACCTGATTTTTAGACCTATTTTTTGTCTAAAAAAGGTGATTCTTATACATGGGGAAATACGGTACTCCCTGTGTGCATCCTGCGCATGCATGAACATGGTGGTAACACATTGGTACGCACTACGAATGATTCTGGATTACGCATCGTAACCTTTCCGATGGCGGGGTATGACAACCTTCCATGCATGCAGCGGATGCGGTTGGTGTAAGCACTCACGTATGATCCTCCGTTATGCACCAGCTCCCGTGTGCGTAACAGTTAAGATTGGGTCCAGGGGATGGAAGTTCTGTATGTGTGAGAGGAGGGCGAAGGGAGTGCAGTATAATCGCAGGCTGGGAATATCAAAACGCACTTAGCGTAAATTCGCCTCCGCTGCAGAGACATACAAGCTCTGTGCGCTCCTAATTCTAGATGTGTTGATCACGCTCTTAATGATCCCTCCAGTCTCCAGTGATTCAGGTGTTGGTTTTGTATTTGACCAATTACTTCATTTTTAAATATTCATCAGGTGTATAAATACATTCCGCACAATAGCCATTTCCTACCGTTACCTATGTAACTATAATACAAATCACCGCATTAACATAATGATATTATAATGTCTTTATTCTTCATCTCCTCAATGCCATCATCTACTAATAATTACACTTTATATTGGTATTCAGCACACAATTAATCCTGAAAAACTGCTTCAAGTTTCAGGGTGATGGGTTTGTGTCAAGTAAAAGCGATTAAGTTCCGCCTCGGCTTTGTTTAACCTGTACAGGAAACGTTCTCCGCCAGATCACCTTGAGAATCGCTGAGTGGTCTTTCTGTCTTTATCAGGTATTAATATGCTTTGGAATTGGCACAAGTAACTGTTTGTCTTTCACTGCGCTCTGTAAAATGAAGCGACGTCGTATCACATATAGGATATTTATGCCGTGAATTTGCATCCTGAGCCTATGAACACAATTAAAATTCTGATGGCAGAATATTTACTGATGCTTTGTGGCAGGTCATATAGAACAGGAGCAGGAACATTAAAACAACTTACGATATTACATTTTATGGCCGGTAATTGCGCGCCCGCCTGAGCGTGTTTTTTATAGATGCTTTGCAATTCTCTCCTGAAATGAAAATGCTGCATCAACAAAGAGATAAAATCACCTTCAGTTTCATTTTATAATTAATTTGAGTTATCTGCACCTCCCTCGGGAAATGTGAATAAACAGCAAGTACAGATGAGAACTGAATGTGGGCCCCTGTAATGCAACTTTTATACTTTAACGTGCGATGTGTGGCTAAGACTAGGGTGTACGTTTACCAAGGGAGCATGAAGGGGATCACCATAGCAACCAATCAAAGTTACCGTCACTGGTTAGATGTTTATAATGTCAGCAATGAAACAGATGGCACCATAAAGTCCACTGTATCACTATGAACAGGTACAGTAAAAATAAGAAACACGTTGTTACATCCAGGACTGGTGTATTCTGTTTTGCATATAGGGGCAGACCTAGACTAGTTATTCTCATTTGTGGACATTACCATGTCCTGACCCTAGGGGCTGCTGTTGGACTCTAGTTGGACTAATTACAGACTCATGTGACATGATAACCTACACCTGTGCTTTGGCTTTATATATCTCTTTCCCCCCAGAGCAAGGTGTTGGTCATTATTTCCCGCTCCCTGTTACTGTGCGTTTGCTTGCTGGTCTCTGCTGTGTTCCTATAATCTGCCTCTGCTTGTCTGCTCTTGTGCCTGTTACCTCTTACCTGTATACACTGCCTGGCATTCATTATCTCACACCTGTGTATTTACCTGGAATCTGTTATCACCTTCTGTTATTTCTATACAGTGGATCTTTTCTGCTACTCTGCTTCCTGCAATAAAACTCTACATCTCATATTGTCTCCTGCAAGCCTTGCATCAAACCCCAGGTATTTATAACACATGTATTATGCTGACACGGACACAATGTCGACCACACTATCTGGTTGAGCTAATACCATTCAATAAGATAGAAATACTTAAAATCGACATTATGATGTCCCTCCCTCTGCTCTGTCCCTACACTCTGTCCTCTACATATTATAACATAATGTGCCCTGATACATATAATAACATAATGGGCCCTGATACATATTATAGCATAATGTGCCCCGATACATAATATAACATAATGTGCCCCGATACATATTATAACATAATGTGCCCCAATACATATTATAACATAATCTGTTCCTCAATACATATATTGTAACATAATGTGCCCCGATACATATTATAGCATAATGTGCCCCGATACATATTATAACATAATGTGCCCCGATACATATTATAACATAATGTGCCCGATACATATTATAACATAATGTGCACCAATACATATTATAACATAAGTGCCCGATACATATTATAACATAATGTGCCCCGATACATATTATAACATAAGTGCACCAATACATATTATAACATAAGTGCACCAATACATATTATAACATAATGTGCCCCGATGTTACATTCCGGCTGCGGCAGCTTCGCATGTTAATCACTCACCTCTCTGGTCCCGTACAAGCCAGCTGATTTCGACGCCGTAGCCCGCAGCAGCCGTGCTCTCCATCCATCTGTCTCCGTTGTCAGGGACGCTCTCCCACGTCCAGGAGGTGCCCTGCGTCACTAGGGAGTTTGTTCTGCTGCTAGCCTATCAGGGGCTAGCAGTACCTATATCAGCACGGCACTGTCGCTCTGACAGCGCCGGTTATATTTTCTCTGATCCTGTGCCTGCTGCTTTCCTTGTCTCTGCCTTGTGCCCTTTGCTCTTTGATACTGAGTGCCCCGGTCCTGCTCCTTGTTCCTCAGTGTTTCCTTCCCTTCTCTCTCTCACCTTGTTGTTGGTCCCTCTCTGTATTTGCCTTGCCTGTCCTGTGTGGTTGTGTTTGTTAACCCACCTGGGGGTTCCCGCTGTTTGTGTGCATGTGTGATTGCCCTGGTTTGTCTTGTCTGTTCTAACCATCCCAATCCTGCATCCTTAATCATCCCCTGACCCTAATCACTCCTGTTCTACAGCCTAACCTTAACCATCCCCTAACTCTAACCATCCCCATCCTGCAGCCTTAATCATCCCCTGACCCTAATCACTCCTGTTCTACAGCCTAACCTTAACCATCCCCTAACTCTAACCATCCCCATTCAGCCTAACCTTAATCATCCCCTAACTCTAACCATCCCTGTCCTGCAGTCTAATAGTAACCCTCCCCTAATCATAACCCTCCCCTTTCAGTAGTCTAACTTTAACCATTGGAAAGGTTACCTTGTCAAAACAGGAACACTCAACATTGTAAAAATATTCTTTATTTAAAAGGTGTCAAAACTAATACAGCCACGAGTAAGCTTTCGGTTATATCAGTGTCAAAATAGAGATTGCCGCAGTGGCATCTATGTCCCCGTTTGAAGAAGAGCTCTAAAGTATAAAAATATGGCCCCATTGGGGATAAAAATACGCAGGAAAGACAAGAGGCTCCTCTCTGTAACCACTGACATTCACGTCTGCACAGAGACACAGAGAGACAATATCTCCTGTCTCCTCTCATTCCTTCTTTTCTACACTTTCCTTTATTTCAAAGTTGTTCTGTGGCTTTTTGATATATTTTTTTAAATTTAATTTGGAGGAAAGTCTGTCACATCTTGAGCTTAATAAGGCAGAGTCTGCTTGTAGCCTGAAACCATAGCCAAATGTATTATAAATGTAGTGATATTTCCCTTTCAGCTTTCTTATATCACCGCACAGAGGAGGAGGCGGAAAATCCATGGAACTTAATTAAAGATCACTGCGCACTTTTTTTTTCTTACCTCGTAGAATCCCCCGCATTGTGATCATTAAATGTCGCTTTAAACAAGTGGCTGTGAGAGGAGGAGATCGGATGGGTTTTAGGAGGTTTTAGGAGTTTTGACCGGCTGGGATAAACGTCTGGTCAAAAGTACAAAGATGACTATAATTACACCAATTGCACCATGATGAGAGTGGATTACTGCAGTGTTATTTTTATAGAAAACCCAAAGACTCATTATCAGGGACATTAAGTTATACGGCTGATTCAGAGCCGCACTTACACCTTTTTATTTTAAGGGAAAACAGGTACAAGTGGGCACTTGAGCTAAACCATATTAAATTGCAAGGAAAAACAATCTGAAACTGTGAAACAGACTTATAGGCCCTGATTCACACTTAAGAGTAAAATTGGGAACTTACCTAAATATACACATATATTCACATAGCTGCGAATCAGTCGTGCGTTTAAAATTGCTTATGATTCAGACACATAACTAAATGCGCTGATTATGATTCAAAGATACGTAACTAAACGCACTGATTATGATTCAAAGACACGTAACTAAACGCACTAATTAGGATTTGCAAAAGTAAAATAATTTTTTTTTTTTTTTTAAACAGCGCGTACTTTCATTAACAAATGTAACCAAAATGAACCATTAAAAATACAACTAGAAATAAGAATATACATGACCTACTTTACAATACACGTAAATACTGCATGAGGTTAGAAATACAATGATCCACTACTTTCATAAAACATTTAAAATATAAGCATTTAAAAATTTATAACAACACAAACAACTAATACAGTCAAATTATGAGTAAATTTAAAGTAAATAAAAAATTAAAATAAACCAAATAATGGCCCCTTTACACAAAATGGAATATCAGCATAGGATGAAATAAACGAGCCTTTATGTGTTTCAATTAAAAACACGCATCTATTGATTATAAACACACATCCATTGATTATACACACACATCCATTGATTATAAACACATCCATTGATTGTAAACACACATCCATTGATTATAAACACACATTCATTGATTATATACACACATCCATTGATTATAAACACACATCCATTGATTATAAACACGCATCCATTGATTATAAACACACATCCATTGATTATAAACACACATCCATTGATTATAAACACGCATCCATTGATTGTAAACACACATCCATTGATTATAAACACGCAGTAGGTGTGGCCTGATATAAGTAAGATGCGGCCTCACAGCAAACAATACGGTTCCTCAACTTACATGTGTTTGAGGGCGACCTTATCTTTTCCTGTGTGTATTTGTTTTCCGCAAGGCTCCTGCCTGTGACCCTGTGGTAGCTCTGTAGGACGCACATACTGTACATTAGTAGCCTGTGTGCAGCTCATGTGCAGTAAGAGTCTTGCCCCTCTAGCCACGCATGCCGGACTTGTTACATGCCGATGTGTGTATCAGTCCTAAGTCTGACGTCCGTCTATGTGAATCAGTCACCCAGGGTTTCTGTGCGTATATTTGGGTTTTGGACATGTGCAGTTTAATTGATCGTAAAAATACGCACAGAAATTCAGAAATTACTTAAGTATGAACACGGTCCATAGTTCAGAGGTTATTTTTCCTAGATCAAGTCTCATTTACATGTTAAACATAAATATTTACAGTATGTAAGTTATTTGAGCAAAAAGAAAAGAAAGTTCTTTGCACAAAAGTTTAAACTCACTTATATTGTAACATGGTGCAGCTGAGCTGTACACTGGCACCTATTTATCCCTCACTCCCAAACCCGGGATCTGCCCAATAGAGAGAGTTTTGTTTTATTTTTTTAAGTGTGCAGGGGTCAGGTTCCATGTCAGGATAACAGAACCTATTTTATACATAGCATGAAATATATGATGTTCTGAATACATGTCCATGAAAGGAAAGCAAAGCATGCTGGGAGGATTATGAATCTGCAGTGTGAGCAGCTCTGTGGCAGAAGGTGTGATGCATCTGGCCCCAATGCTCGAAGGTAATAACATTAATTATATGACTGCATCATCTGCACATATAGGTCTGAAGGTGCCACTTCCCAGAGAATTAGCTCTCTCCAGCTAATAAAACGGGGATATGCATGTAATAATGTGCATAAGTTTTTATTCCAGTATAAGTCAGTAAAGGGCAAACAGAGAGAGAAAGAGAGAGAAAGAGATAGATGGGGGTAGAAGGAGAAGAGAGTGCAGACTGCAGAGGAGAGAGAGAGAGAGTGCAGAGGAGAGAGAGAGTGCAGAGGAGAGAGAGAGAGGGCAGCACAGAGAGAGAGAGAGAGGGCAGAGGAGAGAGAGAGAGAGAGAGAGAGAGAGAGAGGACAGAGGAGAGAGAGCGAGAGGACAGAGGAGAGAGAGAGGACAGAGGAGAGAGAGAGAGAGGACAGAGGAGAGAGAGAGAGAGGACAGAGGAGAGGGACAGAGGAGAGGGAGAGGGAGGACAGAGGAGAGAGAGAGGACAGAGGAGAGAGAGAGCGAGAGGAGAGGGGAGAGGGAGAGAGAGAGAGAGAGAGAGAGAGAGAAACCTAAGTAACCTAAGAGGGAACGCCCATTTATCACCTCAGTCCAGCCCCTCTGTATTATGCCTAGATGGCTACAGAGAGAGGGAATGTCTGTTCTGTCAGAAAAGGGGAAACACCCACTTGTCACCTTAGCTGTGCCCCTCTGTGGTAGATGCTCCCCCGCTGCTCTGATTGAATGATGCTCCCTAACTACACTGACTGAAAAATGTTCCCCAGCTACTCTGATTAAAAGATGCTGTCTGGCCATACTGATTGAAAGATGTTCCCAGCTACTCGGACTGAAAGATGCTCCCCAGCTACTCGGACTGAAAGATGGTCCCCAGCTACTCGGACTGAAAGATGCTCCCCAGCTACTCGGACTGAAAGATGCTCCCCAGCTACTGTGACTGAAAGATGCTCCCCAGCTGCTCTGACTGAAAGATGCTCCCCAGATGCTCTGACTGAAAGATGCTCCCTAGCTACTCTGACTGAAAGATGCTCCCCAGCTACTCTGACTGAAAGATGCTCCCCAGCTACTCTGACTAAAAGTATCTACCAATCAGAGTGCAGGCACTAATTCCTCGTGTGGAATGGAAGTATATGGAGACACAATGTGGGATCTCGTGGGGTGGGGGGTTTGGTTATGATTTTGTATTATTCATTTGGGGTTCTGATTTTTGCTCTAATTAGTGTGTAAGTGGTTGGGTGCAGTAGTTGAACATCCAAAGCCACTTTAATTTATTTGCCCCTGGGCTAATAGTTGCCAGACAGCCTCTGGATTAAGGATAATACCCCGGCTGGGTGATAGATGAATTGCCTGGTAACATGCATTCTATGCGCCATTCCGTTATTCATGTAAATTGCTGTAACACGTTATACGAGCCCCGTCGGAGACATCATTAATCTGTATTTATTAAATCGTATCAGTTTGACGTTATTATTGATTCTGTACTTTTATGTGAAATATTTGCCGTTAGTTTTTCTCTTGTATTTGCTTTTAGTGACTATCATTTCTTTTTATGTCTTTTATTAAAGAATGGAGGTTGCAATCTCTGACTTTATATTCTGTGTATATTAATACTCTGAGTTGTGCTTTTATTCTGTAACTGCTACTTTATTATATAATCATTTCCCTTCATAAAGTTCTTTGGACTGATTCAGAGGAATAAAGGAACAAAGTGCAAAATTCGCCCGCAACAAATCACAGGACAAGGTGTGTGTGAGGGGGGGGGGGTTAATCTTACTTATTTACTACAGTAACATACCCTCCAACTGTACCAATTTAGCAGGTGTAGTACCGTATCTGATCACCATAACAGAGGACAGCTCCGATACAGTGACAGGACCCTCTCCTGTGACACTATAGTGACAGACCCTCTCCTGTGATACTATAGTGACAAGACCCTCTCCTGTGATACTATAGTGACATGACCCGCTTCTGTGATACTATAGTGACAGACCCTCTCCTGTGACACTATAGTGACAGACCCTCTCCTGTGACACTATAGTGACAGGACCTTCGTCCTCTGATATGCAGTTGTACAAGTGTTGGCAGGGAGACGTGTGAGTTGCCCCCTTCTATCCAGAGGTCTGCCGGGACCTGGCTGCTTGTTGACAATCGCACAGTGTTGCAAAATGTGTTTCTTTTTCCATCCTAAACAAATCCCTGAAGTATTCATAACACGCACATAACAGAAACAATATTTTGACATTAAGATGGGAGGAAAAACACTCTTTGGTTTTATTTTAAGGCATAAACAAACTTATTACAAAGAAACCTGTTTATATGACAGGGAGGAGGAGAGCTTCCGTCTCTTAGCAAGTTTACATTATGAAGTATTTGTATCATTTTCTATCAAGGGAAGATCAAGTACGACATGACCCCTCCACCCATCCCCCGGGGGTCCGCACAGATGAATGTTTGGCACCACAAATGGTTCTAATTCTCTTTCCTAGCGGGTTCTTTGCAAAGTGTTCCTGGCACCGATCGGAGATAACAGCTGGGCTGTCGCTACTCAGCTCCTACAGGTTGCTGGAGATGTTTGGACCAAGCTCCAGGCAGCATCG
>WWET01008188.1:10080-20382 GCA_011038615.1 Limnodynastes dumerilii | reverse complement strand
GCATGCGCAGTGCGTACTAAACAGCGATCTTACGTGTCCGCCACGCGTAAATTCGATTCGAAGCGTTGTTCTGGATCAGGCCCATTATGCTTCCAATCATAAGTGGTAAGAGGATTAATCTGATGGTGGCTAGCGCATCTCTTAGCAGAGTTCATAAGACCAGATCCACAATTATGCAAAACAGTCGATTTACGCATTTACATAAGAACTCCATGCGTACGTCCTGTGCATGCGTGTTCATGCTAGTTACACATCAGAACCCTCGCAGGTGTAGAATATAGGATCACAATTGCGTAATTTTGCTTCTGCTGTGAAGCGATGTGCATATTCATGCTGACACCATATAGTGGCTGGGATGCAGAGCTAGTGGGAATCATAAAGCAACCCCTAATGGGTGTAGTTTGCCGGTATGATGGTCTGTTTTGTGGCAGTCCTGCAGTAGTGAAGAGTGATCCGCCAACAGGTAAGAAACCTGTATCCTAGCCCTACCCTTAAATCTTTCCTAACCCTAGTCCTTTATGTCCTGGAGCCTAACACTAATCTTCCTCTTTTTCAACCTTAACCCTAACCCCCCATTTCCCGCAGCCTAACCCTAACCTTCACCTTAAACCCTAACCCTATCCTTCTCTTCTTGAAGCCTACCCTATCCCTAACTCTCCTTTCTTGAGCCCTAAACCTAATCCAACGCAGCCGTCGCAGCCTGGCGCTATTGGGAACCGGTAGAAATAGTTACATGTTCCCAAAAGCAATTTTCTATTTTCTGTAGCATTTAGGCAATGATACAGCCGCCATTCAGCTGGCAGATCCATCAATTCGACTGGACGGACCTGCAGCAACATCCGCTGCTAACATCATCCTGTGATGCCATTAACAAACTCTAAAAACATTCATAATTTCCACATTCCCCATTAAGAAATCTCTGATCTTTCTGCCTTTGTCCTTCTCATACATTTTTATTTTGATAAATATGATATCTCAGCACTGTCCTAAACCAGCAGCGGCCCCTTCCCCCCTCTGCTGGTGCTAAGCTTTCAGGTAGAAATATATTTATAAAAAGCACTCAGGTCTCATAGACCCAGATCGTGACCTATGGCTGACAGGGAAGTCATGTGTTCCAACAGCATAAGTACTGACGTTTGTAACTAGTACGCAAAAGGGACTGACCCTTCATTTACTATGGCCGTATCCCTACCATACAGGTGGAGATTACCATTTAAATGTGGAGTCAAGGGTGGGGAAGCCCTGTTACAGCTGGGTCTGTGGCCATACAGCGTAAACGTTAAGGTAGCAATCTGGACACAAAAAAGTCCAGATTTACCATCGACAGTAAGGAGTTCAGGGGACATGTACTACTAGGATCTGGCCCATAAACACTATGGGTCCAGGGTGGGATACTACCATGGGCCCACCAGTACAAAGCCCCAATTATCAGACAGTGTGAGGTCACTATCTGATGCCCCTGCGATCAGAGCATTCTCTAGTTCACTGGGGACATTGCAGTGTGTGGCCGTCTTTACACCGACCAGCAGTTCATCTTCAGCTCAGAAGTTCACCACTGAGCAGTAGGACATTTTATCATGATACTGCACTAGGCTGACCATCTAAACAAAAATAGCAATCTCGTCTTTCTAACAAGCTGAAGCCAGTGGTAACTTTGATGGAAATGTCGTTATTGATTAAGTACAAAAATACTTACAGAATACCAGTCGAACGGCACTAGAACGTAATTTTCCAATGGCATTTTGAGCTTCACACCAGTATGTTCCAAGGCAATTTCTAAAGATACAGGGGAAAGTAATAGAGTTCTTATCTGAAAGTTTCTTTCCATCTTTGTACCAGGTATAACTCTCAACACCAGGGTTGCTGCTATTGACTTGGCAGAGAAGAGTCACAGAATTTCCCTGTTTAATATTTTCTCCTGAATGTTGGGCGATGATGTTAACTCCTTTGGGAGGATCTATGGGATGCACAAATGTTACATGAGTCACACATCATTCTTTTTATTGTTCATTTACTATCAGCTCATGTCATTACTAGCAATGGGGTAGATCCAGAACTACGTTTGCCGTACGTTTATTCGCGTAGCGTATTTTTGTGCGCATAAATGCGTTACACTCCCCTCGGCACACCCCTTGAACGTACGTATTTTGTCAAGATACGCTTTCCAAACCCTACCTTAACTTTTTCCAACGTAAAAGCAGTCATACGCACACGTACGTATGGGCTAGACGAATTTACGCAGCTAAGTACGCCCATACTGTACACTTTAAATACAACCCCCTGCCTACTTCACGTATTTCAGACTTATTTTGGATGCACGTAAGTATTTACGTGACACATACGTGAGTGGCCCATACGTTCACAATTACGCTACGTTACTGAGCGTATTTTCTATGGTGCGCATGCGCAGTACTTACAAATACGCGATTTTACGTCTCTGCCACGCGTAAATTCGCTCCGATGCGTTGTTCTGGATCAGGCCCAATGCTATTAAATAGGCATGTCTCCTTTTGATCACAAACCCAGCCAATCTTTCACAGAATGCCAGAAATGTTATTTGGACGAGTTTCAAGAATTGTCTATTGGAGCAGTTTGTTATTAAAGTTTATATTCTGTATAAAAGTATCAATCCAAAAAACTATTAATATATAACAGACCCATGTAAATATGTGAACCAAAAGAGGGATCTGGAACAGGTGCTGACCACCACCACACTAGCATGACAAACGGGATATGATATAAAAACCAATGAAGGTGAATGAACTTGGTCCGATCCACAGGGAGATAAACAGTCAATGTGGTGCTATCCCCTTGTTAAAGGTTAGAAGAAACTACTTGTCCAATGGGGATAGATACAACAAAGTATCCCTGTCGGACGAGTTTATCTACTAGGGTTAGGGTCTTCCTATGGATGTTTCCTCTCAATTTTAACAAAGGGCATGACACCACATTGACTGTTTAACCCCCTGTGGACCGGACCAAGTTCATTCACCTCCATGTAAATATGTGTCATTGATGTGAGTTCTACATGAAAACTAATTGTGTGCAGGGTAAAACAAGAAATATCTTCCAAGCTCAATGAAAGAGCCAAGTTTTTGACAAAGTTGTGTTCCATTGAATCTAATCACTAATACAGAAGATCTAAAGATCTGACATTGCAGAAATCCAAATGGAAGATGTATGGGGAGACTGGCTGTATCCACACATTCAAGGGAACAGGACAGTCCTTTGGTTGCCATTAGAAGAAACACTTTGTATGGCATTTATAAAAAGTGTAATAATATAGTAGGATGGAGAAGGCGCTCCTCTATAGGAAACTACAAGCAGCCCAAAAAACACAGGGGTACCACCAACACCCTAAAAACAATGGACACCCGCGTCCATTTCAAAGATTTTTTACAGCTGTATTTAGCGCCATCTTGTGTTGGTTTTTCATAATTACATTGGATTCACCTATTTTATTATTTCAACCATTCAAATCAGTTTTTTCTTCTTGTATTAGTATTTATTTATACCACTTGTTTTATCTTTTTCATCTTAATTATTCATTACGGCTTTTGTTTTATATCACATATTTTCACCTTTAATTCACTAATTTGTATGTTTGATACTTGAGTTTTTAGTATATATATTGTTACATTTTATCTGATTTCTCTTGCTATTTTACTGGTTTGGCTTTGTCTCCATACTTCCCCTCTCGTTTTAGCGCCTAAAACACATTTTATTCTGTGATTTATAAAAAGTGTGAAAAGTAAGGGCCCTTTTTGGAAAACAGCAAACTCCACTCCATGCCAAGACAGATTTCTAAGACCCATAACCACAGTTCAGTGTTCTGACTCACGCAAGTATAAAATGGTGGCTGGTCACTTATACTGTGCTAGTCAGTGGCGTATCTACCATGGGTGCAGAGTGTGCAGTGCACAAGGGGGCCGCCCGTGGCACTCACCCTGCACCCAATGGAAGATCCCAGTACCACCTATTTCTGTACAAATGGTGACGGTCTCCAGCAGCCTTCCTGTCACATGGGGATGTCAGGCCTGCGCAGCCTCATGCTCCTCTTCTGTTTGCAGAGCGTGAGGCTGCGCAGTGCACTGTTGGGAATGGAAGACTGCTGGAGACTGTCTCCGTTTGTATAGATATGGATGGGATTGAGAAGAGGGGGGCCGTCGGAGGAGGAGGAGGGGGGGCCGTGTGGGGGTCTGCACACGGGCCCAGTCATTTCTAGAAACACCCCTGGTGCTAGTGCAGGGTTGTGTAATGTTTTTGAAAGGATTACAAACTGTTCTCAATAGAACGGAAGGTTCAGTTGTGCTGTTTATGCTCTAAAGCAATGAAAAATTAATTTATATGAAAAAAATATAAAAAATATATTTTTTTTACTGCACACTAAGAAAAAAAACAACAACCACACAATACACTAGCAGTGATTCCATATCTGTTTAATGTATTTTGCTGGATAATAATGAAGCTTATGGGTACTAAATTAGCTCCTGACATAGGTATGACCTTCAGTAGATGAAAATTTTCTAACGTAAAGTAACCTTTGTTACATCAGTGTCCTGACCAGGATCGGGTGCACTTGCCTTGGCACGGCCCTTAATTTAAATTGACTACAAGGAACAAAGGACAGGTCTGGCGCTCTAAACAAACATTACATAACACTATGTGTCAGCACATACATAAAAAAGGAGGTTTAGTTCACAATATAGCTATATTGGGTTATCTCACCTGTCCAGCGTCAAGGAACCTCCTGTAGGCGATTCCCTATCCATCTGCTATATGTGTACTCAGGAGGTCTGTAGTAAGACACTCCTGCCATTTGAACAGTGTGCAGCGGCCATATTGAGGAGGGGTCAGGCTGCAGCGGCCATATTGGGGAGGAGTCAGGCTTCCAAAATAAAACTAGTAGCAGCAACAAGAAAACACAAGGCCGCGCTTCTAATGAAATACATGAAATGTGTGTGTTAGTTTTACAAATTAATGTTTGTTTGGAGCGCCAGACCTCTTTTTTTTCCTTGTAGTTACTCAGTGGACATTTTGATCCTTGGCTGTAGCTTTTCCATTTAAACACTTGCACATTTCATATATTTAATTAGAAGTGCGACCTGTGTTTTCTTGTTACTGTACACTGACTATGTCCCGCCACCCCTTTACTTCCTCAACACGGCCCTCATAGCGCAAGCCCTGGGCGCCAGGTTTGCGCTATGATCTTCTGTTATAAGCATGCTCAATAGCAAATTACACAGAGAAAAGTCACACCAACTAGTGTCTGCTCAAATGTGGATTGAGGCCAATGTCAATAAGACAGCTGAGGGATTGTGACTGGTGACTGGTAAGAATCTTTATATTACTTGCTCAGTCTAATTCGCAGGTGTCACTCAGGGGGCTGAACTAACTTAATGGTTGTTGAACAGAAGACTGGGTGGTCATTCTGCACATGAGCGTAACAGCTGCTGTATGTGTAGGTGCAGGGTGACCACTCTGTGTGGGCAGGAAGGCTGTTCTGTGCAGTAAAGTTGCCACATCCACACATGTGGATCGTCAGAGGTACTGTGGATGTGATGGATGGACGGATGGTGGGTTCTTTGTGGAGACCTGTCAATTCCTTGGGTGTGAGTCAAGTTGCTTATGAGAGGCATTGCCATTCCTAGAAAACAATCACTTAAGGTGCATAAATCTCCTTCGTATGTTGTATAGAACTAAATCAATAGCTCCATTGAGCTCTGTGCATTCACCTTATGTGATGCTTTGATCTACTTCTTTTGTAGATCTTTTGTGAATGTTTTTATAGTCTTTATGGGGTGTGAGTCCTCGCTAAGAACGGCCCTATTTTGATTATGCATAGCAATCGATCCCAGGAGCACCAGACACTGTACTCTGATAGGTAAGTCTAAAAAGTAACCCCAATCCTTCCCTTATTCTGACCCTAACCCTCCCCTTCCATGACCCTAACCCTTCTTCCCTGCAGCCTGACCTTAACCCTCCGTTCCCTGCAGCTTAACCCTAACCTGCCCTTCCCTGCAGCCTGACCCTAACCCTTCCCTTCTATGGCCCTAACCTTAACATTCCCTTCTTAAGAGTCTAAGCCCCCCTAACACTAGAAATCCCCAGAGAGGTTACTCACCTCTCCGGAGCTGTCAGTGCCAGGTTCGACGGGTCTGGAGAAAATAAATGGGTGAGTATGCCGATTGTTACACTCACCCATTCATAAAAAAAAAATCTACTACAGGCATTATGGTACCTTTTCTATGCCTATGTGAGACTTGTTGAGGTTTAAAAAAAATGTTGAGATTATTTTTTTTTGTGTGTCATTACATAAACACTCCTGTTTATTGCTTAAAAACAACAACTTACGTGTGACATCGAGAACAATTTTATGACTGACTTTCTTCTTTCCAACCGTAACTTCACAGCGAATCACCTTCCGGTTATCCATCCAGGTGAAGCTGCTTGTCAGGTTCTTTGTAATAACAACTCCATTTGTGTCCAGTTGCACATTTGTAGATATGATGGACCTGCCCGGGTCAAAATTGTGCCAGTCTAGTGAGACAGAACCATCTGGGCAATAATATGGCGTGGAACACTGAAAAGTCACGGAAACACCTTCACTGATATGTGCTGGAGACACCACAACTGGAGTGAGAGGTTCATCTAAAGAGACACAATGGAAGACACAAAAAACTTCAGTTACGTTACTTAATCATAATTATGATTTGTGTGATGAATGCTGTGTTGGCTAAAGATGGTTCCCAGGACGCAACTCTGATCATATCTAACATCATGACAAGGACTCTTAAGAACACTGGAAAAAATCGAGACTGATGGCACCCCATTACTGTAAAGTAATCTGTTTGAATACAGACTTTCTAAGCATGAACCAAATCCCTCAATTTCCTTCCGCTGGAGGTGATTTTTCTAATTCTACAGAGACACGTTCAGTTTGTGGAAAAGTCTTTTACATCATTCTTGGGTCCCTGGTGCCTCTTAATAAACTGTTCTTGGTCCGGATTCACAGTTACGTAGTTTTCATCTTACGTTGTTTTAAGAATTGAGCTACTACGCCACGCTTACACAATCTACGTACAGAAATGGTACGTAGATAGCGTCAATAAGCTAATACACATGCCTCGTAGCTGTATGTGTAGGTGCAGGGTGACCACTCTGTGTGGGCAGGAAGGCTGTTCTGTGCAGTAAAGTTGCCACATCCACACATGTGGATCGTCAGAGGTACCGTGGATGTGATGGATGGACGGATGGTGGGTTCTTTGTGGAGACCTGTCAATTCCTTGGGTGTGAGTCAAGTTGCTTATGAGAGGCATTGCCATTCCTAGAAAACAATCACTTAAGGTGCATAAATCTCCTTCGTATGTTGTATAGAACTAAATCAATAGCTCCATTGAGCTCTGTGCATTCACCTTATGTGATGCTTTGATCTTCTTCTTTTGTAGATCTTTTGTGAATGTTTTTATAGTCTTTATGGGGTGTGAGTCCTCGCTAAGAACGGCCCTATTTTGATTAGGCAGAGCAATCGATCCCAGGAGCACCAGACACTGTACTCTGATAGGTAAGTCTAAAAAGTAACCCCAATCCTTCCCTTATTCTGACCCTAACCCTCCCCTTCCATTACCCTAACCCTTCTTCCCTGCAGCCTGACCCTAACCCTCCGTTCCCTGCAGCTTAACCCTAACCTGCCCTTCTATGGCCCTAACCTTAACATTCCCTTCTTAAGAGTCTAAGCCCCCCTAACACTAGAAGTCCCCAGAGAGGTTACTCACCTCTCCGGAGCTGTCAGTGCCAGGTTCGACGGGTCCGGAGAAAATAAATGGGTGAGTATGCCAATTGTTACACTCACCCATTCATAAAAAAAAAAATCTACTACAGGCATTATGGTACCTTTTCTATGTGAGACTTGTTGAGGTTTAAAAAAATGTTAAGATTATTTTTTGTGGGTCATTACATAAACACTCCTGTTTATTGCTTAAAAACAACTACTTACGTGTGACATCGAGAACAATTTTATGACTGACTTTCTTCTTTCCAACCGTAACTTCACAGCGAATCACCTTCCGGTTATCCATCCAGGTGAAGCTGCTTGTCAGGTTCTTTGTAATAACAACTCCATTTGTGTCCAGTTGCACATTTGTAGATATGATGGACCTGCCCGGGTCAAAATTGTGCCAGTCTAGTGAAACAGAACCATCTGGGCAATAATATGGCGTGGAACACTGAAAAGTCACGGAAACACCTTCACTGATATGTGCTGGAGACACCACAACTGGAGTGAGAGGTTCATCTAAAGAGACACAATGGAAGACACAACAAACCTCAGTTACGATACGTCTATAAATAATTCATCATACGTCATAATTATGATTTGTGTGATGAATGCTGTGTTGGCTAAAGATGGTCCCCAGGACGCAACTCTGATCATATCTAACATCATGACAAGGACTCTTAAGAACACTGGACCAAATCGAGACTGATGGCACCTCATTACTGTAAAGTAATCTATTAGAATACAGACTTTCTGAGCATGAACCAAATCCCTTAATTTCCTTCCGCTGGAGGTGGTTTTTCTAATTCCACAGAGACACGTTCGGTTTGTGGAAAAGTCTTTTACATCATTCTTGGGTCCCTGGTGCCTCTTAATAAACTGTTCTTGGTCCGGATTCACAGTTACGTAGTTTTCATCTTACGTTGTTTTAAGAATTGAGCTACTACGCCACGCTTACACAATCTACATACAGAAATGGTACGTAGATAGCGTAAATAAGCTAATACACATGCCTCATAGCTCAATTCGTAAAACAACGTAAGTAAGATGAAAACTACGTAACTGTAAATCCGGACCCTTATCCTTAAGTAGTGCCCTTAAACACTATGCCAGAAGCTAATGTATTCTGATTGTATTCTTTGTTTGTCACAGATAATAATGGCACTTACCAGTCACTTCTAGTATGGTGCCTTTCCTGTCTAACCATTTGTTGATATTTATTATCTCAAATCGAAATTGGAACGCTCCTGCGTCTGCTTTTCGTAGATCTTTAATAAGCACGCTGCAGTTTTTTGGAAATGAACTCCCCAGAAAATCCACTCGTCCGACAAACTCCTGATCAGGGCTCTCCTTGGGGTGGTAGACGGTCTTCCGGTTGCCATCGTAATCCTTCAGCCAAATCTTATCAATCTGCTCTGTAGACTGGATGTCACCGGGGTAATCAAAACTACATGGGATGAAGGCACACGATCCAGCGATACTTGTCAGCTTTTCAGGGCATTTTACAAGCCAGCTGCAGGAAACTCCTAGAAGCATATACACAATAAGAATCCAAGGTAAATGATTGAAACTCAAAGATATTCAAATAATTTAATATTCAAATAAAAATTCATTAAAAAAATTGTATTATTCCAGTTTGTATTAAAGTGCAAAATAAATGCCTGACAAATATAATGGACTGTAGCCAGACTTAAGAAAAGGAGGACAGAAGAATTGGAAAATGCCTTCTTTTTAAATATGTGCATGCAAAGGTGCCGCAACTAGAATATTCTGTTCAGTTCTGGAAGCCATATCTCCAGAAAGACATAAATACATTAGAGACTGTGCAAAGAAGAGCAACTAAAATGGTGCATGGCCTGTGTCACACAACAAACCAAGAAAGGCTAGAGGAATATGATAGCAGCTTTCATGTATATATCAAGGATTGTGACCATCTAGAGAAGGGGGCATTATACAAAAGAAGAGGTGTAATAGAACACAAGGACATGAATATAAACTGGAGGGTGACAGGTACAAGATGGGCCATTATATAAAGGAAGAGGTGTAATAGAACATGAGGACATGTGTATATACTGGAGGGTGACAGGTACAGGAGGAAACATTATATAAAGGAAGAGGTGTAATAAACATGAGGACATGTGTATATACTGGAAAGTGACAGGTACAGGAGGGACATTATATAAAAGAAGAGGGTGTAATAGAACATGAGGACATATGTATATACTGGAGGGTGACAGGTACAGAAGAGACATTATATAAAGGAAGAGGTGTAACAGAACATGAGGACATGTGTATATACTGCAGGGTGACAGGTACAGGAGGGACATTATAAAAAGGAAGAGGTGTAATAGAACATGAGGACATGAATATAAACTGGAGGGTGACAGGTACAGGAGGAAACATTATATAAAGGAAGAGGTGTAATAAACATGAGGACATGTGTATATACTGGAAAGTGACAGGTACAGGAGGGACATTATATAAAGGAAGACGTGTAATAGAACATGAGGACATGTGTATAACCTGGA
>WWET01008187.1:26121-39022 GCA_011038615.1 Limnodynastes dumerilii | reverse complement strand
GTACTTTTGGGGTGGGGGGTGGTTCTTCTGGGAAGATGGAAAATATTGCTGGGGTGAGGGGTGGTTCTTCTGGGGTAGTGGAGGATTCTTCTGGGGTTGGAAAATCCAGGGAGCCTTCAGTCCGGGTCAATAATTCCGGTGGTCCTGTGGCGGGCGGCCCCTTGACGATTGATCCTGGTGGTATAGCTCCTGGGGAGACTGTTAAGATGTGTGTAGATCCCAAAGAGGTGGTACACTTGGAGCTGGAGGGGGACTCTGATTATGAGTACCTGAGTCTCTCAGATAGTGAGTCACTGCCTCCGGGTGTTATTGTCAAGAGGAGGGGGTCCTCGGGTGGGGACTCCCCTAAATTACGTAAGGGGAAACAATTAGAGAGAAGATAACTGTGTCTACCTACTTTTTATTACCCTGTAAGGATGGCTCCCCAGCCTATTAGGTTCGCCACCATTAATGTGGCATCCATTCTTTCTGAACGCGCTCGTTACATGGCTTTCTCTTTTTTCAACTCGATTGAAGTTGATTTTTTATTTTTGCAGGAGACTGGGATAAGTAGTCTCGCTGGCATTCACAAATGTAAGCATGAGTGGCGGCGTGGCCCTTCCTATTGGTCTCTTGTGGCCGAGCCATACGGTGGGCTGGCAGTCCTTTTTACTGGCATGATAACTATCCAACGGGTAATAGAGCTTGAGGTAGGTAGATGTATGGTTATGGATTTTTTCTTGAGGGGTCACAACCTAAGACTGATAAATATTTATGGCCCGCAGTCAAAGTGGGATAGGAAGTGCCTTTTCAGGAAGATTAAGCCCTTCCTTTTTACGGCCAAGGAGATAGTCTATGGGGGTGATTTTAGCAACACCAATAGGCCAAAGGACAGGGGAGGCTCAAAGACTACCCTTGGCTATGATTCCCTTTTTTCAGTAAGTATGGTTAGAGAAGCAGGTCTGGTGGATGTGCACGTTCGCCATTCCCAAGACCTCACAGGCTTCACTTATTTTAGAGGTAGATGTCGGTCTAGGATAGACAGGTTTTTTGTTAAGGGGAGCTCTGAAACCTTGGCACCTGTGCTGAGGGTAGTGGAATTCTCCGATCAAGTTTGTCTTTGCGCGGCCTTGTGTACTTCGGAATCCTCTCAGAAAGGGTGGGGCTTGTGGCGCTTGAACTCTCTGCTTCTCGGGGAGGATGAGGTGAGACAGTCCTTCAGGGAATTCTTTCAAACTCAGGAGACAATTCTGGGAGAGAGCTCCCATAGGTCTGAGTGGTGGGAAGAGTGCAAGAAGAGAACTCAAAAGTTTTTCCGTCGCCTTGTAGCCGCTAAGAACTTGAGAAAGAGCAGTGCTTACCAATCCTTGAAAAGGAGACTTGACTTCCTGATCTCGGAGCAGGGGAATGGTGGGGAAATCTCCTGGGTGAAGGCTCAGATGAAGGAGTGTCAGTACGATCGTTATGCATCCTTGGATCTGGAACGGGATTATGGTAAATACCACTCGCCTGACCCCTTCCAGAGCTGCAGGAGGGCGGTTGTACGCAAGGAGGTGAGAGGGTTGATGGACACGCAGGGAGTCCTGCAAGAATCCCGAACGGGAATCTGGGGTGTCATCAATAATTTCTTCTCTATCCTCCTCTCTGAGCAGCCACTTATTCAAGAAAGGATGGATCAATTCCTGAGGGATGTACCTGGTGTTGGTGGTCTGCATGGTGCTCTTGATAGCCTTGGCAGTGATATTACGGTAGATGAGGTCAGGAGGGCCATAGACACCTTGTCTGTGAAGCGGGCCTGACATCCGAATTTTATAAGACCATAGCTCTTTTCAATGTGGATCGGAAAATTCTGGCAAGAGTACTGTTTAACAGACTCTCGGCGGTTTCAGAGCTGTTGTTGTCACCATTTCAGCATTGTACTGTAAAGGGCCGGAGCACCCTTAGTGCGGTCCTTGGTGTCCGGGAGGCTGTGGAACGGTGCCGTGCTGAGAAGCTTGGCAAGTATTTGCTGACGCTGGATCAAGCTAAGGCTTTTGATTGTGTGAACCACAACTACCTGTGGGCTGTGCTTAGGCGATATGGTTTTCCAGAGCGAGTGGTTAATTGTCTCAAAGTGCTCTACAGGTCAGCCGAGAGCTTCCCTCTTGTTAATGGTTGGGTAGGTCCATCCTTTTTTGTGAATTCAGGAGTCAGGCATGGTTGCCCCCTGAGCCCCCTATGTGTTTGCAATCGATCCCTTCATTCGAAGGGTGGAAGGAGGCACTTTGAGAGGGGTGCAACTGAGCCAGAATAAACCGTTAAAGGTGGTGGCCTACTCGGATGATGTTACTCTTGTCATGTCTGATGTTGCCGAGGCGGATCTGGTGGCAGAGGAGATCCATGAGTACTCAGAGGCATCTTGCTCTGTGGTCAATCAGGAAAAGAGTGAAGTTCTCTGGTTGGGGGAGGAAGGCAAACAGTTTGCTTTTCCGGACACATTCCCCCAGGCTGTTCCTGTCATTAAAATTCTAGGTATCAAATTCGGCCAGGTTGATTGTGCCCTCCTAAATTGGGGAGAAAAAGGCTGGAAAAAGCTTCCGAGTGTTGGAAGAGATGGCGGCTGTCTCTTCGGGAAAGGGTTGACATTATCAAAACTTACTTGCTTTCAGTATTTCTGTATGTCAGCTATGTGTACATTTTGCCGGAATCTTTGTGGGAAAAGGTAAATGCAGTTTTCTTCCAGATGCTCTGGGGGAATAGGCTAAACCTTATCAAGAGGACCGTGACCTACAGACCGAGGAGGGAAGGAGGCCTGGTTATGGTGAACCCAGTGACCTTTTATTTGACCATCTTTCTTTCATTCCACCTGAAAAGCCTTCTCTTGGAGGCTCCTCCTCGGGGGGTAGAGGGCTTCCGGACTTGGGTGCATCCCTTCCTCAATGATTGGATGAGTGGATGGACGGTGAAAAGCTTTAGAGTTCCACATGGGTACCTTCCGGTCTACGTCTCTTTGGGTCTGAAAGTGACAAGGAGATGGCGCTTGGAGGTGGGAGAAGTCAAAAGCTCCTCTAGAAGGGTGCTGGAGAGGAGAGTTTTGCGATCTTACTTCTGGGAGTCCTTGTCGCTGAGGGACTGCTCGGGTGGTGTCTGCTCAGAGGGTATAGCTCTGGTCACTGACGAGAGGATACCCCTGAAGTTCAGGGACATCACCTGGCTCTCTTTCCATGGGAGGCTTTATGTTAGGGGGAACTTGAAGTATAGGAATGCCAATATTCGTGGTTGCCCACGTGAGGACTGTCCAGGGGAGATGGAGACGATGGATAATTTCTTGCTTCAGTGTCCCTTTAACATAGAAGTTTATCGAAGAGTGTCGAGAGTGTTACGAATACCTGCTGTCCGATACAAGGTACACAGAAGTCCAAATAGAAATTAAGTGGTTTATTGAAGAAACAGATAACAGAGTCCAGGATATCAACAGATGGGTAATAAGGAAATGTCCAACAAGGTAAGCTGTGTAGAGGCAGTGGTATGAATGGCAATAAACAAATGTCCGGCAAGGTAAACTGCAGAAAGGCTGTGGCTTGAGTAGCAATGAACAAATAAACAGGTACTTCTGGAATCAGTGGTGCAACAAACCTGCATCACAGCCTTAGATGTGTCTGTTATGATGTGGCACACCGGAAAGGCAGGGAGAAGAGGCCACACCAGAGACAGAGGTAATACACACAGGGCAGAGGTAATATACACACAAGACAGGCAACAACAAGACTGCAAAGGCAAAATAATGGCAAGCACTATGTGCTGGATAATGCAGTGTAAACACACAACAGATATACAATACAAAATTAATAAACTGCACACTAACACAAATATAGGGAAAGGTTGCAGCAGACAAAAGTAAACAGACAGACCGGAGAACTGACAGGAATACTCACACCATACAGGAGGAATGGACAACAACTGGAAACAGATACAAGGGCTGGAACAAAGATCAATAAGGACAAAACAGAGAGCAGAGAACTGAAGGCTAAAATAATAAGCACACAGAAAACAGGAGGCTGAAAGCTAAGAGCAGTAGCACACACCAACTTGAACAGGAAACAGAAAGCTATGACCCACACCTGTGCACTGGATCAAGGAGCATATAAACCCAGTCCACAGGTGTGGGATAATTAAACATAATTGGGAACAGGCAGGGAACCCACTAGCAGCCACTAGTGGCAGGAATTGGAAATACATGCATAACTGCCCCTAAAGGCAGAACAAGAAAACACAGTCCAGGATGTAACAGAGAGCTTTGGGTACTCCATGCCTTTCGAGTCTTAGTTACTCTGAGTGGGTTTACAGGGTACTTAAGAGGTGGAAGCAGTTTCATTTTGTCACTATTTTCTTAGTTAGTGTAGTTTTTAGATATTACACTTGGAATGCACAGTGTCAGGTCTCCATTCGACAGAAAATCCTCCCTGTTGAGCTGGTGGTGGGTGATATTCTTCACAAGGTTGGTAAGATTCGGGAAATGGAGAGGCAGAGGATGGACACTGTCAGGTGGGTCAGACTCTGGCGTAACCTGAAGCCCCCTTAGTGGATAGTGAAAGTCGGACGCCTTCTCCATCTGTGGCCTTTGTTCTATTCTGTCTCACTTCCCTTAGATTTTTATCTGTGGATCTATTTTTAGTGCTGAGGCTTACATACAACTAAGGGGCCTTTTATCTTCTCTTTGATTGTATGAGTGCTGTGTGTTGTGTGTAGGACGTTAAAAATCAACTCCCCATGGTGTGTGCAAAATTTTCATTATGCTCATATTTACTTCTGTGAAGTGGATCTGCTTTTTTTTATTCCTATGGAATTGTTTATTGCCTTCTGTCAAATGCTACATATTTATATACCCATGGTGGAATTGTTTGTGTTTATTTTCTGTTGCAAGATTAATAAATAAAAATTTCCAACTACAATAGCGTATCTTAAAGTTGCTGCAGTTAAAAAGCTCGTAGTTGGATCTCGGGATCGGGCCGGCAGTCCACCACGTGGCGAGCTCACCATCGGCTTCCCCGACCCTGCCTCTCGGTCACCGCCGCGATGCTCTTGACTGCGTGTCGCGTGCGGCCCGAAGCGTTTCCTTTGAAAAAAATTAGAGTGTTCAAAGCAGGCCAGGAGTCCGGCCCGGACACGGACAGGATTGACTGGTCGATAGCCCTTTCTCGATTCCGTGGGTGGTGGTGCATGGCCGTTCTTAGTTGGTTGAGCGATTTGTCTGGTTAATTCTGATAACGATCGAGACTCCCGCATGCAAATAGCTACGCAGCCCCTGGCGGCCAGCTTCTTAGAGGGACAAGTGGCGCTCAGCCATGCAAGACAGAGCTATAACAGGTCTGTGATGATCTTAGATGTCCGGGGCTGCACGCGTGCTACACTGGACGGGCCAGCGTGTGCCTACCCTCCGCCGACAGGCGAGGTAACCCACTGAAACCCGTCCGTGAAGGGGACCGGGGATTGCAATTCCTTCCCTTGAACGAGGAATTCCCAGTAAGCCTGGGTCATCAGCTCACGTTGATTAAGTCCCTGCCCTTTGCCAGTCGCTACTACCGATTGGATGATTTAGTGAGGTCCTCGACGACGGCCCTGGTGGAGCGCCCAGAAGACAATCAAATTTTACTATCCAAGAGAGAACCCGGGCCGAAGCAGTAGGGGAGCTCCGCGGAGTGACCGGCGTCGGCGGATGCCCCCCCATGCCGCGGCCCACCGCCAGGCCCAGCCTAGCCCCCAGGCGTCCGGACGCAGCCGTTCTGGGTTCCGCTCGTTTGCCCCCATTCCAGTGGCGTCAAGAAGCTGACGCGACAAAACGCAAGCACTACACTTAGTGGTGGATCACTCTGCTCGCGCGTCGATTAAGAATGCAGCTAGCTGCGAGAATTAGTGTGAATTGCAGAACACATTGATCATCGACACTTCGAACGCACCTTGCGGCCCCGGGTTCCTCCCGGTGCTACGCCTGTCTGAGGGTCGCTCCCCCATCGATCGCCCACCCTTGCCCCTCCGGGGGAGAGAGGGCAGCGCACGGCTGGGGCTCCTCTCCTCCCGGTCGGCCCGGGGCCGGGCAAAACCCGCCCTCGCCCGTCGTCTAGCGCGGAGGGCTGGGGTTAAACGGGGTCTCCCCGGATCGGCCTGGCCTCGGCCGGCGCCTAGCAGCTGACTTAGAACTGGTGCGGACCAGGGGAATCCAACTGTTTAATTAAAACAAAGCATAGTGAAGGCCTGAGGCGGGTGTTGACGCAATGTGATTTCTGCCGAGTGCTCTGAATGTCAAAGTGAAGAAATTCAATGAAGCGCGGGTAAATGGCGGGAGTAACTATGACTCTCTCAAGGTAGCCAAATGCCTCGTCATCTAATTAGTGACATGCATGAATGGATAAACGAGATTCCCACTGTCTCTACCTACCTTTTTAACTACTACCTACCTACCTAGTAGATACAGATACCTAGTAGATACAGAGCGTATCTTTTTTATTTTGCTTTAGTCTTAGGGTTATGTGGTTTGGAAGGTATAGATGGGAGAAGGGGAGACTTAGGTTTAGGCTATGGGGAGGGAATATAGCCAAGAAGGGAAGACATAGGGTTAGGATGTCACCCGTCAAAGGGGGGCATCGCCCGGCAATGCCACCCGTGGCTAAGGGACATAGTGGAGATGGGCACGGCAGAGACTAGCAGGCAGGTATCTCATACAGGAAACTCCTGTGTGAACTGCCCCAGAAGTTACTGCTTGTGGCACATGATGTAAGTATTGGGAGGGAAACTGGAAACACATGATGGGGATACTGGGAGGGGGGACTGGAGACACATGATTATTGGGCTATGGGGCTGGACACTTGATGCGGAATACTGAAAGGTTGAAGACACGATGGGATACTGGGGAGCTGGAGATATGATGGAGGATACTGGAGGGCTGGAGACGTGATGGTTAATACTTAGGAGCTGGAGACATGATGGGGAATAGTGGGGGGCTGGATACAAATGATAGAGGATACTGGGGGGCTGGAGACATGATGGGAATACTGGGGAGACTGAAAAGACATGAAGGATACTGGGGTCTGGAGATATGGGGATACTGGGGGCTGTGGAGACTAATGATAAAAGCAGCTTGATATTGACTTCCACTGAAGAAATACTATAGGTAGGGTTCTCCTGGTTCACATGGAGTTAAGCACGATAAGTATCTCAACTATCTCACAAAACTGAAGTTACTTTGACATTCAGAACCACTTGGGGCCAGATTTACTAAGCTGCGGTTTTGGAAGAGTAGAAATGTTGCTCATAGCAACTAATTAGATTCTAGCTGACATTCTCTAGTATTCAATAGTTAAATGAGATCTAGAATCTGATTGGTTGCTATGGGCAACATCTCCTCTTTTCCAAACCTGCAGCATAGTAAATCTGGCCCTGGTGATCATTGTCACTTTAAAATTCTGGAATAGTTGGATGTTTCATAAATGCTCGTCATTATCTGGATGTCTCGCAGATTTCAATGTCTTTTCTTTAGTTTGAAAGAAACAGACTCTAAGATCCAGATTTACTAAGCTGCAGAATAGGAAAAGTGGAAATGTCAACAATGGCAACCAATCACATTCTAGTTGACATTTTCCAGTATGTAATAAGAAGAGAGTTAGAATCTGACTGGTTGCTATGAGCAACATCTCCACTTTTTCTATTCCACAGCTTAGTAAATCTGGCCCTAAGAAATAAATCCTTGGGTGCACAACTTTCAGAATTTTTGGATTTTGGCTTAATGGTAGATTCAATAAATCGCCTTCAACTTGGTGAAAAACCCTGCTGGAAGTCAGCAAAGAGTGATGGATTGTATGGATTGTTAATGGTGCATCCATATCGAGCTCCTGTTCAAGATCAGAGATTGTTGCCAGCATTTTTGGAGTGTGTGTGTGTGTGTGTGGGGGTGTAATCACATGCTAGGGTATCACAACCGTTATTTGATTTTCTAAGCTTCATCTAGTGGGAACATAAATTTATAAGTGGCATCAGGAGTGGTCATTTTTGTTTACTGTTGGGACAATGGACAAATTCCACAGCTCTGTACGTTAGCCCACTTACGTACACAAAGGGCCAGATCCAGACCTATGGGCACCTTATGGGTGTCAGAGGTCATTACGGATGTTCTGGTAGCAGGGAGTGCACACTCCCTGCCCTCGGTAGTAAATCTGGACATGTACATGTCCAGATTTATACCTTAGTAACAGGGCTTCTCCCGCCCCATTCCCTCATTAGCATGTCTATCTCAGCTTTCACGGTGATGTAAGAAGGTTGTGCACATGAGCACAACCTTCAAACCTGAGGAATTACATCCGAGCAGTACATAATTCCACTCTCAGATGGAACCGAGGATCGGGGCCAATGTGCATATGTGGGCTGTTTGGACTGTAGGGCGCATGTCCTAATGTAACTACCATCGTCCAGAACTTAGTTCCATATGATGGAATTTCTGTATAAATGGGCAGTGTAAATTTTACATTGTGGGTACACTTACACACGGATCAGTGGTTGGACGGAAGTATGACTTAAGGCTGCCTTATTGCAGAATAAGTCACAGTTTTAAAACACCCCCACACATATGGAAACCGTGTGGGGTGTGGATGTTCAATGTGAGGAACTACTGCAAGGCTGCTACGCCAAGGTCGTCAAGGTCACAGACTAAAGACGACAATAAAAAAGCAATAGGGCACAAAATAGTTTGCTGACATTCTATATCTGTTGGGAATGGAAATGTGGCAACAAAGGTTAAGAATGTATACCCACAAATTTGAAGGCTCTTGATCAGTATAGCATTGGACTGTACAACATCAAAGGAAGAGCAAAAAAATCAGCAGGTGAAATGCCATAATCCAGCTGCTAAACATCTATAAAGCGGGTGCAACTATGGTTAACAAATGGAATTTAATCATCTGGGTAATCGGTTCCAGTACAATGGTCAAAACTGCACATGTAGAGTACCCTTATTTACACAATTTTCTAGGGATTTAAGAATGGTGATCTCTTAAGAATGATTTTTCAAAACCATGAAGGGGCATGACAACCCAAGTTAAGCGGGAAGTTAAGAAAAGTGAGTGTGGGGAGGCATTTAAATGAGGGAGACAGGGAATGGTTTGCTAAGTACGTGGGTACTTTAGCAACTTACACATATATATATATTTTACATATGCAAGAGAAGGAAAGGCAGCCTTTGGCATTCTTAAGTCAGAAAATGACAACAAAAATGCAGGTGTGTCAAAGGAGTTGCCAAGCGTATAATTGCGCACCCATTCGTTCTTATCTCCCTTCTTACTTGTGAATCAGGCCGTGTCTCTGTCTCTGTCACAGTCTCTGTCACTGTCTCTGTCTCGGTAGAATCTGAATTAGTCACGCATTTCGAGGGGTGTGTAGGACAGCGGTTGTTATAGAGGAAGCTGGGAGGCCGGAGAAGATACCGCCGAAGATGATGCTTGCAAATAACAACAAGGACAAACAGGAATGTAGCAACAGAGCATTGGACCAGAGTGAGATGCTCCAGGTAGCGGGAGAAGCAGGTGGTTCCTGCGACGAACTGGGTCACACACAGTAGATGGGATCTGCATGAGCAGGCTGGACTGGAGTAACACTGGCAGGCTGGACTGGAATAGCACAGGCAGGCTGAACTGGAATATCAAAGGCAGGCTGGACTGGAATAGCACAGGCAGGCTGGACTGGAATAGCACAGGCAGGCTGGACTAACTTCAGAGCGGCTCCACAAGCAACCAGACACCCTTGAGTAACAAAGTTGTTCTGGCACTAAGGGATCAGTGCACAGGATTTAAATAGCCCGCCCTGGCTCAGGATTGGGTAGTCAGGTCATGTGCTTCCCTTGAGCAGGCTCCCGTTGGTTGCTGCAGGTCATGTGTGCAAGAGCAAGATGGTGATGCCCATGCACCGGAGGTCAGCGGTGTTTGGCGCCGCAAAGAATATGTGGAAGACCGGTGGCTAACAGGAGACTGCCACTACTGAGAGCAGCTGAACAGACCCGACATGAAAGATCCGTCGACAGACAGCCTCTCACTGGGTAAGTGCAGCGGCGTGAAATCCTCCACATATGCTCCTGACAGATTTATGAGAGAGGAAACGTGTTGTGTGGGACTGAATGTTTCTGATATTACGGGATTGCACAGATAACTTTTATGTTCATATAAGCTTTTTTATTTTAATGTACAAGTTTTTAATCTATTGTTGCTGTTTTTTCTATTTTTATAATAGATATTGGCCCGGATCCAGGATGCATGCGTAGTAGCTATTGTTCGTAATCAACGTATCGTTTAAAAGTATCGTCTTAAAGACCGCATATACGCAATCTACATATCGAAACAATACGTAGATTACGTACAATAGCTACTACGCGTGCGCAGTAGCTATCTTTCAGAAAATTACGGCCGTCTGTGGAACACGGCCATAGTTCTGGATCCAGGCCATTGTGTAATTTCTAATTTGACTAATACCACGTGGATTTCATATCAAGTTGATAATGCTTACTTTAAGCATACATATAAGTATATAGAAATTAGACTGCTATTTTTTAGTAATCCTTTTAACAGACATAATGCAATATGGTAGAATGTTGCATCAAGTTTTTTTTTTTTTTTCAGTAAAAAATTTAACAGACTGTTGTAATAATTTAATAGTTTACCAGAAAAATAGAACAAATGGTGTACATACATATGCAAAATAATGTACAAAATGAGAAAACTTAAAAACTTAGGACCAGATTCAGACTCCCGCACACTTTCCGTGCGTGCGGGGGTATGTAATAACACGAGATAGAGGGGAGTGCACACCCCCTGTCTCTCCCCTCTGTTGTGCGGGCTTTATGGCAGCTTACGCTACACTGATTACCACTGATCAGCTATAGTGTGGGAGCCCCCTCCCACACTGTACAATTTAAATGCTTCCCCACGCCCGCTTCAGCGGGCAGAAGGGAAGCACAGCCCATTTCCCATTAACCCTAGCGTAACATCCAGTGAAGGCAGGTCACTTACGCACAATGTGTGCATAAGTGACCTGCGTTATTAAATCCAAATCCAGTCCTTAATGGTTTTCTGATTATAAATAATATATTAATATCCAGTTCAGAAAATGGGAGATTAATTAAATAGCTGTATTAAATTGTCACAAAATATTATATAAAACATATTAATTCTAAAAAAATTTATTCAAAGTCATAAGTTAATGTTAATGGGGATTATAAAATTTAATCTTTGATTGTCATGAAAAAGTGAAAAATATGTGGATATAGAATATTAGAAATTAAATATTATTTTGTTTAATTCATTTTAGACAGTGAGAATTGCCAGAAATGTCCGGATGATGAATGGCCAAATGATAATAACGATAATTGTGTTCCCAGAATAGTAGAATTTCTGTCATATCAGAAGGACACATTAGCTACAATTTTTTCTTCTATATCTGCCTTAATTGTTATATTAACTGCCTGTATATTCAGAATTTTTGTTTTATTCTTGGACACTCCCATTGTGAAAGCAAATAATAAACACCTTAGTTTTTTTCTTCTTATAGCTCTCAAATTATGTATACTATGCGTCTATCTGTTCATTGGTTGTCCAGTGAATACCACTTGCATGTTACGCCAAATTTCCATTGGAATAACATTCACAATGACAATATCTTCTATACTGGCAAAAACTATTATAGTTTTAATTGCTTTCAAAGTCACCAGACCTGGAAGCTCCTGGAGAAAATTGCTAGGATTAAAATTGTCAAATTCTGTTGTGTTGATTGGTTCCTCTGTTCAGGTACTCAACAGTGTAGTTTGGTTGGCATTCTCCCCTCCTTTTCAGGAGCATGACAGAGATTCTTATCCTGGGATTATCATCATACAATGTAACGAGGGTTCTGTGCTGGCTTTTTATATCATGTTGGGTTACATGGGGGTTTTGGCAGCTGTGAGCTTTGCTCTGGCTTTCATGGTAAGGACATTACCAGACACTTTTAATGAAGCCAAACACATCACTTTTAGCATGTTGGTATTCTGCAGTGTTTGGGTCTGTGCCATACCTGCCTATCTGAGTGGCAAGGGAAAACAAATAGTCCTAGTAGAGATATTTGCAATTATTGCTTCAGATATTGGAATACTGAGCTGTATATTTTTTCCAAAATGCTACTATATTTTAATGAAACCAGAAATATGCATTAAAAGATAATTTTTAGAAATAAGTTATTAAAAAAAAAATATAATGATTACTTTCATTGTAAATTAACTCTTTATTTTAGCCTAATAATGAATTATCACTAGTCTTATATATAAAATTCATTGATCTGTTTGTTTGTTTGTTTGTTTCTTTGATTGTCTGTCTAGTTATGCTTTAGACACCGATGAATCAAATGGTTCCGGTCAGATATTGCATTAGTGTAGGCAATACTTTAACCCAGGGAGCCTGTTTTGAACCTTCTATTAGATGAATTTGGCAGTTAGCAGTTCACAGAGTGGTAACATTCTATACACACACACACACACACACACACACACAATCACACACAAACACTATTGGGCCTACCACTGGATGGATTTGGATGACATTACATACCAAGTTAGGAGGGACTACCCTGATGTGCGGGCCACAAATCATGTGAGCATATAAAATTATAGTTAAAATGTTAACACTCACTTTCAATTCATTGATAACTTAATAACTTGAAGAGATAAACCTGGGCAATGCAAAGCTCTTCTGCTAGTTGAGTAATAAATTCTAGAACAAAGTTTAAAAAGAGACCTAGGGCTGTTAAGACAGGTCACAATGATTTGTAAAAACAATCTACTTAAAAGATATAATGAGGTCTAATGAAGTTTTGCCTTATAATTTAAGATATAGGGGCTGATTCAGAGATGCACTTACACCTTTTTTTTAGGTGGAAGTGT
>WWET01008186.1:21202-41155 GCA_011038615.1 Limnodynastes dumerilii | reverse complement strand
AGCGGAGGTGGGGGTCATGGGGGGGGGGCTTGCCTAGGGCCCCGCAAACCCTAGGGCCGCCCCTGGTGTTTCATATACCATTTCTATGCACTGCAACTTCAGGGGTAGCGACCTACTACTTGGGGCTCAACAAAGTCCATACCCACCATCAGGGGCAATGGCGAAGACCACCCGATGGTAGAATTTGCATTCTGGTGTTACTGTGCAACACACCCTAACATTATAACCCGCCACAAAAAAAAAGAAAAGAAAACAAGATTGTTTTCAACCTGCATCAATATGCAGGCTTCTTCACATCAAGCTCCTGAGTCTTTGAGTCCAGCACAGATTTTAGCTAATCCAATTCAAGCTTTGTAACAAATTGTTCAAGATCTGTCCGTTCGTATTACAGTCCAAGAACATGTTGCGCCTGCACAACAAGGTAGTCACTCTGTTTCTGTTTCTTCCTGTGATCCTAGGATTAATCTTCCAGATCGTTTTTATGGAGATAGACGTGAGTTCCAGAGATTTAAAGAAAGTTGTAAACTTTACTTCAGACTATGGCCTGCTTCTTCTGGTATGGAAAATCAAAGGGTAGGAATAATAATTTCTTTGCTCTAGGTAGACCCACAGACATGGGCTTTTGGATTGGGTCCTGACCATGCTGCCCTTCAATCGGTCAAAACTATTTTTTTATTTAATTGGGCAGATCTATGATGATCCGGATTGAGTTAGCTCCACAGAGACTCATTTCGAAGCTTACGGCAAGGTAGATTCTCAGCAGAGAAGTATTGTTCCTCGCTATGCGTATTGATAGAAGATTACGGGAACGAAGGTGAAAAAAGGATGGTCGGTTGCCTCCCGTTTCACCACTCTCTTTGCATCCTCCCTCTGATGGGGCTTATGAACTTATGCAATTAGGCGCTTTTCATCTTATGGAGCATGAAAGACAACGGAGGCGGTATTCAGGTCTTTGTTTATATTGCGGCCAAAAGGGCCATTTTGTTCATCAGGATCCATTAAAGTCGGGAAAATACCGGACCTAGGTGAGTTTAGGGAGGCTCATCTAGGTCTACATCTCATTTCCAAACAGAACTCCTTTTTAGTCCTTGATAATATTGTTTTTCAGAAAAATCTTTGTGTGTTTATTGATAGCGGAGCAGCCGGGAATATTATGGATTACGAACTTGCCCGATCTTTAAATAGCCCTTTGATTCTATTAACTCCTTCTGTCTCCATCTGTTCTTTAGATGGTAACCCTTTGTCCAGGGGTTTGATTAATAACATCACGCCCTTTCTCAATTAGTCTGTAGGAGTTCTTCATTTAGAGCAACTCCAGTTTTACCTGATTTTTTGTCCTTCAGTTCCACTTATTCTTGGGTTTCCATGGTTAACTAAACATAACCCTATTATTGATTGGAACACAGGAGAGATTACCCATTGGAGTTCGCCTTGTTCCGGTAATTGTCTATCTGATTCCATTAACTCCTCCTGTCTCCATCTGTTTTTTAGATGGTAACCCTTTGTACGGGGGTTTGATTAATAACATCACGCCCTTTCTCAATTTGTCTGTAGGAGTTCTTCATTTAGAGCAACTCCAGTTTTACCTGATTTCTTGTCCTTCAGTTCCACTTATTCTTGGGTTTCCATGGTTAACTAAACATAACCCCATTATTGATTGGAACACAGGAGAGATTACCCGTTGGAGTTCAGCTTGTTCCGGTAATTGTCTATCTGTACCTGTTTGTTCGGCCAGATTACCCTCTGATGAGCTTCCTGCTCCCTATAGGGATTATGCAGATGTTTTCTCGGCCAAAGAGACTGATACATTGCCCCTCCATCGTTCGTATGATTCTGCTATCGAATTGTTACCCAATGCTAAACTTCCGAAAGGCCGCCTGTATTCTCTCTCTTTGTCTGAGTCCAAAGCTATGGAGGATTATATCCAAGAAAATTTGGCTAAGGATTTTATTCGACCTTCTAAGTCTCCTCTAGGAGTTGGTTTCTTTTTTGTGTCCAAAAAGGATGGCACTCTACGGTTGTGTATTGATTTTCGCTCCCTGAACGATATTACTGTAAAGAACTCTTATCCGTTGCCTTTAATTCTTGATTTGTTCCATCAGCTGCGGGAGACAAAAATATTAATCAATTTAAAAGGGGCCTACAATTTGATCCGCATTCGCCAGGGAGATGAGTGGAAAACAGCGTTTAATACGCAATCAGGGCACTATGAATACCTGATGATGCCCTTTGGGCTCAGTAATGCCCCAGCAGTTTTTCAGGATTTAATTAATGATGTCCTGCGAAATTATTTTGGTATATTTATCATTGTCTATTTGGATGATATTTTGATTTATTCCAACATCCTTACAGAACATTGCCATCATGTTGATCCTGCAAAAACTCAGAGAGAACAAACTTTTCGCTAAACTTAGCAAGTGTCAATTTGAAATGGATGAAATTGCTTTTTTTGGATACATTATTTCCTCCAGAGGATTTGCTATGGAACCCAGTAAAATCAAAGCAATCCTTGATTGGGTACAACCTACCTACTTGAGGGCAATCCAGCGTTTTCAGGGAATCGCTAATTTCTACCGGTAATTTATAAACAAATTTTCTCTTCTATTGGCTCCCATTACTGATCTTACAAAAAAAGGGGCAAATCCAGCTATTTGGCCTCCTCAAGCCACTCGGGCATTCTCTGATCTCAAGAAGGCATTCACGTCAGCACCAGTGTTACGTCATCCCAATGCCAAAAATCTGTTTATTGTCGAAGTGGATGCTTCAGATGTAGGTGTGGGAGCAATCCTTTCCCAAGAAGATCCTGTAGATGGCAAACTCAATCCATGTGCTTTTTTTTCACGTAAATTTATTTCATCAGAAGCCAACTATGACATCGGTAATAGAGAGTTATTAGCCATCAAATGGGCTTTTGAAGAGTGACATCATTGGCTAGAGGGGGCTTGTCATCAGGTGAAGGTTTTTACTGATCATAAAAACCTTGAATATATTCAATCAGCCAAGAGGTTGAATGCCAGACAGGCTAGCTGGGCCTTGTTTTTCACACGTTTTAATTTTTCTATTACTTACAGACCAGGATCAAAGAACCTCAAGGCTGACGCCCTCTCTCAGAGTGTTTTGGATCAACACCCTCCTAGATTGGACCCTACGCCCATTGTTCCGAATTCTGCTGTCATGCTTGGCCTCACTCAGGGGGCCTCATTTACAAAGGATGATTTGTTCCAAATTACCATAAATCACATGATTTGACCCCCTAAACTCACATCGCGGTATTCACAAATGTCAAAATCGCGTGATTTGTGGCTTGGAAAAAATCGCCTCGGCAAACATCGCTGGACAGAAATTGTCCAGATGTTTGCCATTTCAAAGATACAAATAAAAAAAAATTGTCGTATTCACTAAAGGCGATTTGAAGAAATCGTCTTTAGTCCGACGGCAAATCACGCACAAAAAAAAATCACATCCTGAGAGGTGCGATTTTAATGTAATCTCCCGTCCCTGACCCTCAAAAACACGTAACTATACTTGACATGTGTTTCTGTGTGTGTAAAACCCAAGTGCTGCATGGTTGAAAGCCTTAGCCATGCTGTTCTGATAGAATTACAAGGCTAGGAGAATTACAAGGAGTCACTTCCACGCTGTTCTCATCCGGTTCTCTGGCTCTTCTGTACTTGACATGGCGGGGACATGCTCCTCTTCTTCCTCAGTGCTGCTCCTAATGACCATTTGGTCGCTAGGGGGCAGTGTTTTATATAATAGATGACGTCAGAAACGCTAGAGCACCAGTAAGTGCACACATTAGGGAGACATAATTAATCAGGGGAAATTTATTTTTTACATGTACACTTACTGTAATGTGTTAATGTATGTTTGGTGCACACTATGTTTTTTTTTACACACACTACACACAGCGCGGCATGGTTAGAAGCCTTACCATGCTGACACTGATATTACTACAAGGCTAAGCAATGCTTATCCTTGTAGTTCTATCAGCACAGCATGGCTAAGGCTTTCAACCATGCAGCACTTGTTTTTTTTTTAAAACTCGAGCGACTTGCTGCGATTTTTTCAAGGTCTAATCACAGTGCTTTTCTATAGAAAACCACCGATTTAGCCCTTTCAAAATCAAAGCAACTCGCGTGATATGATTTAAATCGTGGTTAAATCGCATCTTTGTGAATACCGCGATTTAAACAAAAAAATTGCGGGTAAATCGCGGCAAGATGAAACGATTTCATATCGCCTTAAAAAATCATCCTTTATAAATGAGGCTCAGGGTCTGTTTTCTCAAATTTCTCAAGCTCAGTCGTAGGCTCCTGCATCTACTCCCAATGGTCGCCTTTTTGTTCCTTTGACACTTCGTAAAGCTACCTTGGTGGAATTCCATTGTATCAGATCATCCAGACATCCTGGTATTTCTAAGACTCAGGAACTTGTTTCTCATCATGTCTAGTGGCCAACTATGTACAAGGACATTAAGGAATTTGTCCTTTTCTGTGAAGTGTGCACACAAAATAAGGTTCCCAGAACACCACCTACTGGTAATCTTCTTCCACTCTCCATTCCCACTAAACCGTGGTCTCATATTTCCATGGATTTAATTGTCAAGCTGCCACTAGCCAAGGGTTTCAATACCATCTGGGTTGTTGTGGATCATTTTTCCAACATGGCACATTTTATTCCATTGTCTGGTTTGCCCTGTGCTCGTACTCTGGCTCAGCTTTTTGTTCAACATATTCTTGGTATTCCCTCTTATATCGTTTCGGACCGTGGATCTCAATTTGTAGCTCATTTTTGGAAAGCATTTTGTCGTTTGTTAGATATTAACCTCAGTCCGTCCTCAGCCTACCATCCACAGTCCAATGGACAGACTGAGAGGACCAATCAATCCTTGGAACAGTATCTTTGTTGTTTTATTTCTAAACGTCAACTGTTAGGCAGCAGCGTGTTTCTGGCACCTCCTCTGTGTCTGTTTCCCCGTGCGTCCCTCATGTTGCTAGGAGACATTGCTGCATGCACAAGGTTCCCGCTTCTAGTGCAAGCGCTAAGCACTCTGGGGATGGTAGTTTGCTAGGAGGCATTCGGCCTGTGCTCACTGCTGATTGGTTGGGTTCTCCTACTTCCTCTGACGCTGCTAGCATGTCGGCGCGGGTTATAGCGTCTCCTGTCTAGGTCTCTCGTTTACTTGTCCCGCTGGTGTTCCCCTGTGGATTACCTTCCTGCCTTGTCTTGTCGTGATTGCCTCTGTATGCCTCGTGATATTGATCCTGTCTCTCTTGGTCTCCATTGTTTGTCTCTCCGTGACTCCTGGGTTTGTTTCTATACTTACCTCCGGCACATAGTGTCTCTGCAATCCTTTATCTCCCTTTGGTACATAGTACCAGCTCTTTTCTACACTTACCTCCGGCACATAGTGTTTCTACAATCCTGCATTACCCTCTGGTACATAGTACTTGCTCTTTCTATACTTACCTCTGACACACAGTGTCTTTGCAATCTGGTGTTACCCTACGGTACATAGTACCTGCTCTTTCTATACTTACCTATGACACAGTGTCTCTGCTATCTTACAATTACCCTATGGTACATAGTACCAGCACTAACTTGTTCTTCCTACTTTGTCCTTTTAAGATTTGTATATCCCTTTGTCTAGTGGGGTTCTTCCCCTATCGTTGGCTGGTTGGTCTGAGTGCACTAGGGTGTGTCATATACATTTTCTACGCACTGGAACTCCAGGGGTAGCGACCTACTTCTTGGGGCACAGCAAAGTTCATCCCCACTATCAGGGGCAATGGCGAAGACCACCCGATGGTAGAATTCACATCCTGGTGCTACTGTGCATCACACACTAGCATTCAGATGTTCAAGGTACCCGGGTAAAGAGATGCCACGATACCGTCACTGCTTTCCTGGAGATGAATGCTGGTCCTGTATGCCGCCTGGCTGACGCGTTTCAGACTCATGCTGAGTACTTTTTCAAAGTCCTGTGCAGCAAGTAGATCGTCTTCATGTTTTCTGCGGTTGCTCCCTCGCTGATTGAATGATGCGCACATGTGATCGGCGCTCTCAGGTCACATGTTTTCCTTTTAATTTTTATTAAAACTTTAAAACTGACACTTCCAAAAAACCTTTGACTTGCTACTAGAGCATACACATTGGTATTTATAAAAAAATATAAAAGTGTTTAATAACTGATTGGTTGCCATGGAGACAATGTATACAAAGTGCATTTCAATGGAAGGTGCAATTTAAATCAGTGTGGTTTTAGGTATTAACACAATAGATGTCTATTAGAGCGACATCTTACACGTAAACAATTTGTTATCCATATGTTTTACAAAATAAACCTCTGACTCATCAGACGCAAAATAATATTTAAAGTACAAAAAAATACAATACAATGATTAATGTGAAATATTATCAAAATATTGTTAAAATATTATTAAAATATTACATATTTCATGTGATTAAGTAACTCATTAAGTTGATTAATTAAAAAATGTATAGTGTGTGCATATAAATAACTGTGCAAAAAGTGCTCAATAAATAAATAAATTATACATTAATTAAAAGAACATCTTTTTAAATATATAGGGGGAACCATAAGAATCTGATTAAGATTAAACAATGATATCAGGAGGGAAACAGTGGGGATGGAGGGGGGAGGATAGTACAAGGATGATAAAATGCCAATGAGATGGGACAAGATAATTATATTAAAATAGTCTAATAACCATGGAGTTTAACATGCCCTAAAATTCGGACCATACAGATATGTAATGTGTACAAATATGGGGATAACCTACCTAAATGATTATATGACTATAAACGGGAAATATCCGTGATGTAGAGGAGAAATGATAGGGACAAAGGTACTTAAATAGTACAATAACCATGAGATCTACCCTAAGATCTGGACCATACAGATATGTAATGTGTCCAAATGTTGGGGTAACCTACCTATATGATAAAAAGGGAGGGGATAAAATATCCGTCAGGTGGAGGAAAATAGGAAAAATAGGATAATGGGATTGGTAGAATGGAAGCCTAAGTGGTTATGGACGGTCAATGTGGGAACCAAATGCAGGGGAAAAGATAGATACAAGACACATACAGTATTGGGTATTCCCAGGAGGCCCCCCTTCCTAGTACTGACCGGGCCCACTAGGTTTCGCTTCCGAGTTCGGTATGGGTTCGGGTATTATCAAAGGGGTGTGGGTCCCCGGTTAGAAAATAAATTCGAAAATAGAAATGTAGAAATAAAAGTATATTCTGAATAGGGAGTTATAGAGAAAATTCGAAAATAGAAATGTAGAAATAAAAGTATATTCTGAATAGGGAGTTATAGAGAAAATTCGAAAATAGAAATGTAGAAATAAAAGTATATTCTGAATAGGGAGTTATAGAGAAAATTCGAAAATAGAAATGTAGAAATAAAAGTATATTCTGAATAGGGAGTTATAGAGAAAATTCGAAAATAGAAATGTAGAAATAAAAGTATATTCTGAATAGGGAGTTATAGAGAAAATTCGAAAATAGAAATGTAGAAATAAAAGTATATTCTGAATAGGGAGTTATAGAGAAAATTCGAAAATAGAAATGTAGAAATAAAAGTATATTCTGAATAGGGAGTTATAGAGAAAATTCGAAAATAGAAATGTAGAAATAAAAGTATATTCTGAATAGGGAGTTATAGAGAAAATTCGAAAATAGAAATGTAGAAATAAAAGTATATTCTGAATAGGGAGTTATAGAGAAAATTCGAAAATAGAAATGTAGAAATAAAAGTATATTCTGAATAGGGAGTTATAGAGAAAATTCGAAAATAGAAATGTAGAAATAAAAGTATATTCTGAATAGGGAGTTATAGAGAAAATTCGAAAATAGAAATGTAGAAATAAAAGTATATTCTGAATAGGGAGTTATAGAGAAAATTCGAAAATAGAAATGTAGAAATAAAAGTATATTCTGAATAGGGAGTTATAGAGAAAATTCGAAAATAGAAATGTAGAAATAAAAGTATATTCTGAATAGGGAGTTATAGAGAAAATTCGAAAATAGAAATGTAGAAATAAAAGTATATTCTGAATAGGGAGTTATAGAGAAAATTCGAAAATAGAAATGTAGAAATAAAAGTATATTCTGAATAGGGAGTTATAGAGAAAATTCGAAAATAGAAATGTAGAAATAAAAGTATATTCTGAATAGGGAGTTATAGAGAAAATTCGAAAATAGAAATGTAGAAATAAAAGTATATTCTGAATAGGGAGTTATAGAGAAAATTCGAAAATAGAAATGTAGAAATAAAAGTATATTCTGAATAGGGAGTTATAGAGAAAATTCGAAAATAGAAATGTAGAAATAAAAGTATATTCTGAATAGGGAGTTATAGAGAAAATTCGAAAATAGAAATGTAGAAATAAAAGTATATTCTGAATAGGGAGTTATAGAGAAAATTCGAAAATAGAAATGTAGAAATAAAAGTATATTCTGAATAGGGAGTTATAGAGAAAATTCGAAAATAGAAATGTAGAAATAAAAGTATATTCTGAATAGGGAGTTATAGAGAAAATTCGAAAATAGAAATGTAGAAATAAAAGTATATTCTGAATAGGGAGTTATAGAGAAAATTCGAAAATAGAAATGTAGAAATAAAAGTATATTCTGAATAGGGAGTTATAGAGAAAATTCGAAAATAGAAATGTAGAAATAAAAGTATATTCTGAATAGGGAGTTATAGAGAAAATTCGAAAATAGAAATGTAGAAATAAAAGTATATTCTGAATAGGGAGTTATAGAGAAAATTCGAAAATAGAAATGTAGAAATAAAAGTATATTCTGAATAGGGAGTTATAGAGAAAATTCGAAAATAGAAATGTAGAAATAAAAGTATATTCTGAATAGGGAGTTATAGAGAAAATTCGAAAATAGAAATGTAGAAATAAAAGTATATTCTGAATAGGGAGTTATAGAGAAAATTCGAAAATAGAAATGTAGAAATAAAAGTATATTCTGAATAGGGAGTTATAGAGAAAATTCGAAAATAGAAATGTAGAAATAAAAGTATATTCTGAATAGGGAGTTATAGAGAAAATTCGAAAATAGAAATGTAGAAATAAAAGTATATTCTGAATAGGGAGTTATAGAGAAAATTCGAAAATAGAAATGTAGAAATAAAAGTATATTCTGAATAGGGAGTTATAGAGAAAATTCGAAAATAGAAATGTAGAAATAAAAGTATATTCTGAATAGGGAGTTATAGAGAAAATTCGAAAATAGAAATGTAGAAATAAAAGTATATTCTGAATAGGGAGTTATAGAGAAAATTCGAAAATAGAAATGTAGAAATAAAAGTATATTCTGAATAGGGAGTTATAGAGAAAATTCGAAAATAGAAATGTAGAAATAAAAGTATATTCTGAATAGGGAGTTATAGAGAAAATTCGAAAATAGAAATGTAGAAATAAAAGTATATTCTGAATAGGGAGTTATAGAGAAAATTCGAAAATAGAAATGTAGAAATAAAAGTATATTCTGAATAGGGAGTTATAGAGAAAATTCGAAAATAGAAATGTAGAAATAAAAGTATATTCTGAATAGGGAGTTATAGAGAAAATTCGAAAATAGAAATGTAGAAATAAAAGTATATTCTGAATAGGGAGTTATAGAGAAAATTCGAAAATAGAAATGTAGAAATAAAAGTATATTCTGAATAGGGAGTTATAGAGAAAATTCGAAAATAGAAATGTAGAAATAAAAGTATATTCTGAATAGGGAGTTATAGAGAAAATTCGAAAATAGAAATGTAGAAATAAAAGTATATTCTGAATAGGGAGTTATAGAGAAAATTCGAAAATAGAAATGTAGAAATAAAAGTATATTCTGAATAGGGAGTTATAGAGAAAATTCGAAAATAGAAATGTAGAAATAAAAGTATATTCTGAATAGGGAGTTATAGAGAAAATTCGAAAATAGAAATGTAGAAATAAAAGTATATTCTGAATAGGGAGTTATAGAGAAAATTCGAAAATAGAAATGTAGAAATAAAAGTATATTCTGAATAGGGAGTTATAGAGAAAATTCGAAAATAGAAATGTAGAAATAAAAGTATATTCTGAATAGGGAGTTATAGAGAAAATTCGAAAATAGAAATGTAGAAATAAAAGTATATTCTGAATAGGGAGTTATAGAGAAAATTCGAAAATAGAAATGTAGAAATAAAAGTATATTCTGAATAGGGAGTTATAGAGAAAATTCGAAAATAGAAATGTAGAAATAAAAGTATATTCTGAATAGGGAGTTATAGAGAAAATTCGAAAATAGAAATGTAGAAATAAAAGTATATTCTGAATAGGGAGTTATAGAGAAAATTCGAAAATAGAAATGTAGAAATAAAAGTATATTCTGAATAGGGAGTTATAGAGAAAATTCGAAAATAGAAATGTAGAAATAAAAGTATATTCTGAATAGGGAGTTATAGAGAAAATTCGAAAATAGAAATGTAGAAATAAAAGTATATTCTGAATAGGGAGTTATAGAGAAAATTCGAAAATAGAAATGTAGAAATAAAAGTATATTCTGAATAGGGAGTTATAGAGAAAATTCGAAAATAGAAATGTAGAAATAAAAGTATATTCTGAATAGGGAGTTATAGAGAAAATTCGAAAATAGAAATGTAGAAATAAAAGTATATTCTGAATAGGGAGTTATAGAGAAAATTCGAAAATAGAAATGTAGAAATAAAAGTATATTCTGAATAGGGAGTTATAGAGAAAATTCGAAAATAGAAATGTAGAAATAAAAGTATATTCTGAATAGGGAGTTATAGAGAAAATTCGAAAATAGAAATGTAGAAATAAAAGTATATTCTGAATAGGGAGTTATAGAGAAAATTCGAAAATAGAAATGTAGAAATAAAAGTATATTCTGAATAGGGAGTTATAGAGAAAATTCGAAAATAGAAATGTAGAAATAAAAGTATATTCTGAATAGGGAGTTATAGAGAAAATTCGAAAATAGAAATGTAGAAATAAAAGTATATTCTGAATAGGGAGTTATAGAGAAAATTCGAAAATAGAAATGTAGAAATAAAAGTATATTCTGAATAGGGAGTTATAGAGAAAATTCGAAAATAGAAATGTAGAAATAAAAGTATATTCTGAATAGGGAGTTATAGAGAAAATTCGAAAATAGAAATGTAGAAATAAAAGTATATTCTGAATAGGGAGTTATAGAGAAAATTCGAAAATAGAAATGTAGAAATAAAAGTATATTCTGAATAGGGAGTTATAGAGAAAATTCGAAAATAGAAATGTAGAAATAAAAGTATATTCTGAATAGGGAGTTATAGAGAAAATTCGAAAATAGAAATGTAGAAATAAAAGTATATTCTGAATAGGGAGTTATAGAGAAAATTCGAAAATAGAAATGTAGAAATAAAAGTATATTCTGAATAGGGAGTTATAGAGAAAATTCGAAAATAGAAATGTAGAAATAAAAGTATATTCTGAATAGGGAGTTATAGAGAAAATTCGAAAATAGAAATGTAGAAATAAAAGTATATTCTGAATAGGGAGTTATAGAGAAAATTCGAAAATAGAAATGTAGAAATAAAAGTATATTCTGAATAGGGAGTTATAGAGAAAATTCGAAAATAGAAATGTAGAAATAAAAGTATATTCTGAATAGGGAGTTATAGAGAAAATTCGAAAATAGAAATGTAGAAATAAAAGTATATTCTGAATAGGGAGTTATAGAGAAAATTCGAAAATAGAAATGTAGAAATAAAAGTATATTCTGAATAGGGAGTTATAGAGAAAATTCGAAAATAGAAATGTAGAAATAAAAGTATATTCTGAATAGGGAGTTATAGAGAAAATTCGAAAATAGAAATGTAGAAATAAAAGTATATTCTGAATAGGGAGTTATAGAGAAAATTCGAAAATAGAAATGTAGAAATAAAAGTATATTCTGAATAGGGAGTTATAGAGAAAATTCGAAAATAGAAATGTAGAAATAAAAGTATATTCTGAATAGGGAGTTATAGAGAAAATTCGAAAATAGAAATGTAGAAATAAAAGTATATTCTGAATAGGGAGTTATAGAGAAAATTCGAAAATAGAAATGTAGAAATAAAAGTATATTCTGAATAGGGAGTTATAGAGAAAATTCGAAAATAGAAATGTAGAAATAAAAGTATATTCTGAATAGGGAGTTATAGAGAAAATTCGAAAATAGAAATGTAGAAATAAAAGTATATTCTGAATAGGGAGTTATAGAGAAAATTCGAAAATAGAAATGTAGAAATAAAAGTATATTCTGAATAGGGAGTTATAGAGAAAATTCGAAAATAGAAATGTAGAAATAAAAGTATATTCTGAATAGGGAGTTATAGAGAAAATTCGAAAATAGAAATGTAGAAATAAAAGTATATTCTGAATAGGGAGTTATAGAGAAAATTCGAAAATAGAAATGTAGAAATAAAAGTATATTCTGAATAGGGAGTTATAGAGAAAATTCGAAAATAGAAATGTAGAAATAAAAGTATATTCTGAATAGGGAGTTATAGAGAAAATTCGAAAATAGAAATGTAGAAATAAAAGTATATTCTGAATAGGGAGTTATAGAGAAAATTCGAAAATAGAAATGTAGAAATAAAAGTATATTCTGAATAGGGAGTTATAGAGAAAATTCGAAAATAGAAATGTAGAAATAAAAGTATATTCTGAATAGGGAGTTATAGAGAAAATTCGAAAATAGAAATGTAGAAATAAAAGTATATTCTGAATAGGGAGTTATAGAGAAAATTCGAAAATAGAAATGTAGAAATAAAAGTATATTCTGAATAGGGAGTTATAGAGAAAATTCGAAAATAGAAATGTAGAAATAAAAGTATATTCTGAATAGGGAGTTATAGAGAAAATTCGAAAATAGAAATGTAGAAATAAAAGTATATTCTGAATAGGGAGTTATAGAGAAAATTCGAAAATAGAAATGTAGAAATAAAAGTATATTCTGAATAGGGAGTTATAGAGAAAATTCGAAAATAGAAATGTAGAAATAAAAGTATATTCTGAATAGGGAGTTATAGAGAAAATTCGAAAATAGAAATGTAGAAATAAAAGTATATTCTGAATAGGGAGTTATAGAGAAAATTCGAAAATAGAAATGTAGAAATAAAAGTATATTCTGAATAGGGAGTTATAGAGAAAATTCGAAAATAGAAATGTAGAAATAAAAGTATATTCTGAATAGGGAGTTATAGAGAAAATTCGAAAATAGAAATGTAGAAATAAAAGTATATTCTGAATAGGGAGTTATAGAGAAAATTCGAAAATAGAAATGTAGAAATAAAAGTATATTCTGAATAGGGAGTTATAGAGAAAATTCGAAAATAGAAATGTAGAAATAAAAGTATATTCTGAATAGGGAGTTATAGAGAAAATTCGAAAATAGAAATGTAGAAATAAAAGTATATTCTGAATAGGGAGTTATAGAGAAAATTCGAAAATAGAAATGTAGAAATAAAAGTATATTCTGAATAGGGAGTTATAGAGAAAATTCGAAAATAGAAATGTAGAAATAAAAGTATATTCTGAATAGGGAGTTATAGAGAAAATTCGAAAATAGAAATGTAGAAATAAAAGTATATTCTGAATAGGGAGTTATAGAGAAAATTCGAAAATAGAAATGTAGAAATAAAAGTATATTCTGAATAGGGAGTTATAGAGAAAATTCGAAAATAGAAATGTAGAAATAAAAGTATATTCTGAATAGGGAGTTATAGAGAAAATTCGAAAATAGAAATGTAGAAATAAAAGTATATTCTGAATAGGGAGTTATAGAGAAAATTCGAAAATAGAAATGTAGAAATAAAAGTATATTCTGAATAGGGAGTTATAGAGAAAATTCGAAAATAGAAATGTAGAAATAAAAGTATATTCTGAATAGGGAGTTATAGAGAAAATTCGAAAATAGAAATGTAGAAATAAAAGTATATTCTGAATAGGGAGTTATAGAGAAAATTCGAAAATAGAAATGTAGAAATAAAAGTATATTCTGAATAGGGAGTTATAGAGAAAATTCGAAAATAGAAATGTAGAAATAAAAGTATATTCTGAATAGGGAGTTATAGAGAAAATTCGAAAATAGAAATGTAGAAATAAAAGTATATTCTGAATAGGGAGTTATAGAGAAAATTCGAAAATAGAAATGTAGAAATAAAAGTATATTCTGAATAGGGAGTTATAGAGAAAATTCGAAAATAGAAATGTAGAAATAAAAGTATATTCTGAATAGGGAGTTATAGAGAAAATTCGAAAATAGAAATGTAGAAATAAAAGTATATTCTGAATAGGGAGTTATAGAGAAAATTCGAAAATAGAAATGTAGAAATAAAAGTATATTCTGAATAGGGAGTTATAGAGAAAATTCGAAAATAGAAATGTAGAAATAAAAGTATATTCTGAATAGGGAGTTATAGAGAAAATTCGAAAATAGAAATGTAGAAATAAAAGTATATTCTGAATAGGGAGTTATAGAGAAAATTCGAAAATAGAAATGTAGAAATAAAAGTATATTCTGAATAGGGAGTTATAGAGAAAATTCGAAAATAGAAATGTAGAAATAGAAGTATATTCTGAATAGGGAGCTTTATGAAATAGAATTGTTCGAAATTGAGAATAATAGCAATAGAGAATAATCGAAAATACAACAATCGAAATACAAATACAATCGAAATGTGCATGTTTCGTAACCTATTACATTCGAAATAGGGAACGTTCGAAATAGCGAAAATTCGAAATTGCAAACTTTCGAAATAGCGAAAATTCGCAATTTAGTGGTCGAAATTGAGATTTTCGAAATTGGCATTTTCTAACCGGGGACTGCATACCTTATCAAAGTGGTATGACTGTAAGTATTATAAAGCCCACCAATATTCCCTATTACCCAGGTTCACTCACTGCCAATGTACAGATGTCCATATTCATAGGAACCACTTGAGTTCAAACTCTTGATTGAGTCCACGGGGAATGAGGGTATCCAGGTAAAAAATATACTGCATCTCTGCCTTGGCTAGTGTGGATAAGTGATGCTTTTTTTTCCAATTATCCTTGACCTGACAAATACCAAGAAAAAGTGTTATATATGAGGGATCACAATTATGTGCTTCCTTAAAATGTGTGGATACTGTATGGGTCAAGACTCCCTTTTGAATGCTTCTGAGGTGCTCGGCCCACCGGACTTTAAGAGGTCTGATGGTCCGACCTATATACTGTTTATTACATTTGCACTGTAACATGTAAACACAAAAATTCGAATTGCAGGTAATGAATTGGTCCATCTTAACCCGTTTCCCATTACTGCAGGAAACTAGTTGTTCCACTTTTTTGGTGAAAATCCCTGTGGGACAGTTCCTGCACATTAAACACTGGCAACATCTAAAGAAACCTTTACTCTTAATGATGACAGGTTTATTGTTCTCTAAATATGCAGATCCAACCAATTTGTTTTTAATATTGGGGGCCCTCCTGTATATAAATTTGGGGTGGTCACCTACATATTCCACTAACTCCGGATCCCTTTTTAAAATGAATGTATGTAATGAATGGAATGTTGGTCAGTGAATAGATACCCTTTTGGTTCTCTTTTCCTTCCAACAAAGATTTTCTCTCCACTTTATTAACTTCATCAATAACCCGATTCAATTCCTCTTCCTTATAACCATTCCTAATAAACTTAGATTTCTTTTTATCCATATGGCCTTTCTCAACCCAGGGGAACTATTCCTTAGGAATATTCTTTAACCAGTTCCCATGATGATTGCTGGTGATTGGAATATGTGAGTTTGTGTCAGTTTCTTTAACATAATTTTGGGTCAATGTGGACGTATTCTCTATATAAATCTCTAGATCTAAAAAATTTACTTTAGTGGTGCTGATATCAAACGTTAAGATGATTCCCAAATGATTAGAGTTGAGGGTATGGCAAAAAGATTGTAATTCTTTATCCGTTACTCCCCGAATGAAGAAAACATCATCGATGTATCTCTTCCAGAGAACGAAGTTTGCTCTGGCTAAAGAGAGGACATGGTCCTCCCAATCCGCTAAGAATATATTGGTGCAGCATGGAGCGAACCTGGTACCCATAGCAATGCCCCTTTGTTGGATATAAAATTGCCCATTAAAATTAAAATAATTGTTGGACAATATAAATTCAATCCCTTCTATTATGAAGGATTTTGTCTTCATCAATATCTGCATATATAAGGTACTTCTTAACTGCGTTGATCCCATCGGAATGTACTATAATAGTGTATAGAGATGACACATCCGATGTGACCAACTTGAAACCTTCCTTCCATTTAGAATTCTGAATGATGTTAAGAATGCTGCTGGTTTATCTTTTAAATAAGATGTGACATATTGCATGAGGGGCTGAAGATGTCTATCAATGTATAGTGAGAGGTTGGCCATCAAGGAGCCTGTTCCAGCTACAATTGGCCTCCCCTGGGGTTGTGTGGCATTTTTGTGAATTTTGGGCAAGGCGTAGATCACTGGAATGACAAGCTCTGTGACATGTAGAAATTATTTCTCCTTCTCAGTGATTATGCCTTTTTCCAAATATTTTAATAGTAATTGTTCTAAAGATTTAGACAATTTTTCTGTAGGATCCCCAGATAATTTCTTATCTGTACCTGTGTCACTCAATTGCCTTTCAACTTCCTCTTTGTAGCTGTGCTTGTTTAATATTACAATCCCCCCCTTTATCTGCTGGTTTTAAAATAATTTGTTTGTTATTCTTCAGTTTTTCAAAGCCTCTATTTCTTCTCTAGATAGATTATTACCTCTTCTAGATTTCTTATGTTCTTTATGTTTCTTATTTTTACCATTTTTTTTTAAATGATTCTACAAAGTTACCTCTTTTAAATTGGGGAAAGAAAGTGGTTGGATTTTTTAATTCACTTACTTCAAGGTTGTTCTCCTCAGGTTTATCCTTGAAGAACTTCTTTAAGGTGATTTTCCTTATGAATTTCTGTACATCTATGAATATATTAAATTCATCACAGAAATATGTTGGCGCAAATTTAAGTCCTTTTTGGAGTAAGTACATTTTAGCCTGAGATAATGAGTGGTCACTTAGACGGAAAATACCTTTTTCCTCATATCTCCTATGATCTCCATAGTGATCATCATAGTGTCTATGGTCTCTGTTATGACTTCTTCTATAATCCTGATATCCATTTTGATCTCTGTTTCTTCTTTCCATTTCTTTTCTATCTCTTGATGTCTTTCTCCTATGTCCGTGTTCCCTACTATGACTCCTCCCATGGTCCCAATATCTGTCCCAGTCCTTGTCTCTCCTTCCTCTTTCATTCCTATCTCTTGACGTTTCTATATTCTCTACTCTGACTTCGTCTCTGATCTCGATGTCTATCCTGATCTTTATTCTCTCTTTCCATCCTACTCTTGTCTCTTGATGGATGTCTGTGGTGACTATGGGTATCTTTTCTTTATGATTAATTTTATTCGAGGTACGATCTTTATGAGTGTTTGAGGTCCCTTGATGTGGGATATCTTTCACACCCACTCTAGAGGTATCCCTACTCTCAGGCTTCTTTTTCTATTTCTTAACATTTTTATTCTCAGGGTTAGATGGTTTTTCTTGTCTGTAAAATATATCCTAATTGTCTTTCTTCTGACTCAGATCTTTCTACTCCATCCCTTCTTAATTTTCCCTGTTTTTTCTTTATAATTCCCTCCTCTTTTTCTGTCTAATTTAACAAGGATGGCTGCTTCCATCTCCTTATAATCTTCTAAATCTTTGAAAGGTAATAGAAGTTCCTTAAGGGTGCTAATTTGTTCCCCAATGACTTTTAGTTCTGCATTCCTATCCTGAAATATTAGTTTCATGAGTGAAATGGAACATGATTTGAGATTTATGTTCCAATCTTGTTCAAAGTGTTCATCACTAGATTCAAATGATGATTTTTTTTGAACTATTAGACCAATAGGTATAATTTCTTCCACAATATATTTTTCTAGGGTGGCAGCTTCACACCATAATTTGCTCTCATCATGATGTATCTGAGATCCTGATTCCCCATTCTGATACCTCCTCACTATCTTGTAAGATCGCTATCAACCTTTCTGATCTCCTTTCTCTAATGGAGAACATAATAAACCTAATAGGTGCATACTCAAAAATCTAAAATATACGAGGTATGTAAACATTTACACAAATAAATATGTAAAATTTGAAATATACAAAGTATGCAAGAATATACACAAAAATAATGTAAAAGATGGTACAATGAAAACAAGGTTTTTATATAGCGCTATCGGATTACATAGTGATTTACAATTTTAACAATCTTTACAATAGACTGGGTAGATGACAGGGTCCTGCCCACACACTTACACTCTATAGGATATTGGGGATTGATACATAAGGGCTAGTTCTCTATATCACACAATGAACCAGCCTGCTTGCATGATAAAAGTGCACAGTGAACTCTATGATCCTGTCACCAAACAGCAGTGTTAGTACCAAAATTGAGGGGAATTTTAATATGGGGAGAAAGTGACCAAGTTTGTTTTTATCATGAGAAGAAGATCCAGATATCATAGTAGTTTTAAATAGCGTAGACAAATGTTAGGAAATAGGTTGAGAAAGTTGGTAAGCTTGTCTGAGGAGGTGAATTTAAAGGAAGCACTTTAAAGTTTGGAGAGTAGAGGATAGATGGCGAGGATGATTATTCCAGAATGTCAGCGGAGCCTGGGAGAAGTCCTGTAATCGGGAATCAGAGCATTTGGTTAGTGTAGAGAAGAGCTATATGCCATGTGAAGTGCATTTGTTTGAGCAGAGAGTGGTCAACAGTATCAAAAGCAGCAGAAAGATCCAGCAAAGTTAGACGAGAGTAGTGGCCTTTAGACACTTGGGCCTTGGTTTACTAAGCAGCGATTTTTTTAAAAAATCGCAGTTTTTTTGGGTGATTTTCCAGTAATTTTAAAATCTCTGGATTTACTAAAGGTAACTCACCAGAATATCACCCAAAATGTTGCCTCATTTAAATCGCCCTTTTTACATGGCGATTTAGAAAAAGCAGAGCATACAAATCACTTTATTTACTGCACAGTGATTTATAAAATCTCTGCACTGTTGCCAAAAACCAAAGTGTTAACGGCATGCTGCTCCATGTCTAACATGCCCACATAAATATTTTATAATAATAAACCCCATAAACATTTAAAAAGATTGTGCCCTGTTAGTAATAGTAATTCATATTGTACCCCATTAGTAATAGTAATTTATATTGTGCCCTGTTAGTAATTGTAATTTATATTGTGCCCTGTTAATAATAGTAATTCATATTTTGCCCCGTTACTTATAGCAAGTCATATTGTGCCCCTGCGTGTCAACAGGAGAATTTTCAGAAAGCTGGAAGAAAAGACAAGTAGACATTATTTAAAGAACATTAGAAGGCTCCCAAGATGCGGACATCTAATGGTGAGTGTAAAAAGATTTCTTTATTTTTTATACACACGATACACTTCACATACAACACTTACATTAGGAGAGATGACCACCTAAGGTAAGTGCACTCACGTAGGGTGCAATGTTAGTTAGGTAAATATATTTTTTTCACATGCAAACTTTATTATAGCAATGTAAAGGTTAATGTATGTGTAGGGATTTATTTATTTTTTTTTGGACATTGTAAACGCTGCAAGTGTAGCCATGCTGTACTGACAGAATTACAAGGATCACCTTTGCTGATCTTTGTAGTTCCATGAGTACAGCATGGCTACAGATTGCAGCCATGTAGCACTTAGGATTTTTACACACAAAAACACGTCTGTTATACGGACATGTGTTTTTGATGGTCGCGATCGGGGCAAAAAATGAAATCGCAGCTCTATGGCTGCGATTTTATTTTTTGTGATTTAAAGG
>WWET01008185.1:22185-32717 GCA_011038615.1 Limnodynastes dumerilii | reverse complement strand
AGACAAAATATAGATAACAAACAATTTATTAATACAAATCCACAATAATAAAAACATAAAAGAAGGAACAGGAGTTCATACCAGGAGATGGTAAAAAGAAGGAGGTGAAGTGGGTCTGTTTTTTATCACCTCCTTTTTTTTTACCATCTCCTGGTATGAACTCCTGTTCCTTCTTTTATGTTTTTATTATTGTGGATTTGTATTAATAAATTGTTTGTTATCTATATTTTGTCTTCTTTCCATACCCCCCATTGGGGAAAGGTTATAATAATTATTGTTTCTTACTCTAATTATAAGCACAACTCTTTTATATTTGCTACTTATAAGTAAATACAACGGGGTATATTTTTGAGAATGATTTTAAATTGACAACAAGTTTTCTAGTATTTTTTTTTTTTTTTAGAATACTAATTGAATACATGGAAAAATCTCTTTACTTGTAAAGCCCATCTCAAGAAAGTAAAACATGTTTGTAATTTGATTTCCAATCGGCATACAATTCCTCCTGAACCTGACATAAATCCCTAATTACTAGAAGCACAGCATAGAACATATAGTGTTTCGCTTGGAAAACCACAACACTCGTTAGTAGAGTGGCAGTCCTTCAGTCATCCAAACACAACGCACAGTGCAACCTGAAGCTGGAAAATATGGAAAACTATTTAGATATTGTTGAAAGGATTATACTGCATAGTATTCTGCATATGAGAAAAACGTTGACATGAAATATGTAACAATTAGTACAAACAAACTATTACATAACGATATAAAAAAAATCTTATCCAAATCAAATATAAGTCAGACGACCCAAAATGAGTCATAATTAGTTTTATAAACATGAACGGAATACTTGACAAGGAAGCCTGATAATGCTTCAGTAATTAGATCAGTGAATTCCTCTGGTCTGACATCATGACCATTGCGAGAAGTCACTTCCCATATCCTCGTGTGCAGTTTTCATACATGGTCACATCGAGAACTTCATTTGAATTTAATGTTGAATTAAGTTGCATTCAGGCCGTCAATTGAAAGAGCAGGCACAAAGGTTATGTAAATATTGCATATTATTAAAACATGTTTTTAGTCATTATTGTTACTTTAAACCTTCTCTAATAAGTGTGTCTTTGCTGTCTGTCTATAATCAGTTCAATAAGTTTCCAAAGAGAAAATTGGTTGTAACTTTGTATCATCCACCCTTTTCCTGCAACTCATCCGAAAAAGGGTCCTTGTTCCAGGTTTCTTTTTCGCCACCGGGATGTTTTTTCTAGTTTTGCAATTTTTTGCCGTAGATCATTTTGGAAATGCTCCATCTCCAGTATTCCTGTATGATCTCGTAGTTTTAGGGGCATTGGACTGGGGTCAATACATTATCCCTTTGGTCATCTATGAAGATGGAATTGGAAGAAGTTGAAATATATCTTAACTAGTTATTTTTTATTTTTATTTCTGCGGTCCGTCTAATCTAAATCATGATCATTAGTGGGGCTCACTGATGTGGAGAATTACACATGGAGCTCAAAGGGAACCTCTAAATAATTAAAGGCTGAAACCTAATAATATCCAGGTGTTTACATTCTAAAGATTTGCAGGCTAACTGCTCGATCATAATAAGTTGCTGGAAGGAATGGAATGAGCACAAATAAGTTGATTCATTTACAAAGATTGTTTCATCAAATTTGTTGATTTAATGTATTTTGCAGGTGACAAATGCCCATCTTAATGGACAGACAATCCATGGTCACAATACAAATAAATTAGAAACCTGGGGCTGGATCTAGACCTAGTTAGGTGCTTGAACTTAGTTATTCCTGGGCTAAACCATGTTGATTTCTGGGGGAGTCAAGGTAATTGTATTCTTTGCATGCAGCGATATATCTTTGAATTGCTTACTGCACACAGATACTGACCAGCTTTACTATCACACTGTTATTTAGACTTGGGATAGGAAACATCACCTCTCAACTCTAATACTGTTTGCAACAAATGAAATATGACTCCCCTGCAATCAACATGGTTTAGCCCAGGATTAACTAAGTTCAAGCATTTAACTAGGTCTGGATCCAGCCCCTGCTTCCTCCACAGTTGTGCTCAGTTAAACCTTTCCCAAAAATCAGGGAAAATTGTGCCAGCCTGCTGGGGAAAGTTGAATGGGGTTTCAGAAATCATTAAACCTTTGTTTACTTATCAATTAGCAGCTAAGGGCTATTTGCAGAGAACAGACAATATAGCTGACGTCACAGTGTCCTACAGAAAGACTGTATGACTCAACCTGTGTGTTGATAGGTGATGACCGCTCCATTTTCTGATCTCTGTAGGAAGCTAGCACATGCTAACAGTTAAAAGTTGTTGGAAAACAAATTACAAACAAAGTACTAATGGGCTGCAAACTAGCTTTCCTACCGTGTCACAAATGAGCATCTTAGATTGAAAAGATGTATCTGAGCCCAACTGTATAAACATTTGAAGACATGAGAGTGAGACACATTCCATACACCCTTCCTTACTCTTCCCTTGGATATCTTCTTGACTTGGAATCAGCACTGTATTATTTTTTTATATTTTTATGCTGTCTTCAGATTATGTTTTATCTCCCTGTTTTTTGGACTTTGTGTGTATATTACACCCAAGAGATAAAAGAGATCAGATGCAAATGGTTGGTTAAAGGCAAATAGGCTGACAGATGTAATGCAACTGCCTATATAGCTTGACGTGTTTTCTAAGGTACCTTTTTTTTAAAAAAAAAAATTTTTATTTAAGCTAAAAAATAAAACCCCTTTTATAAATTATATCTATACGGGGAAAAAAAAAAACGTGAGCAAATAGCAATAGCAAAAAAAGAAACACATCACACCATTTTACAAAAGGGCCGTTCTCCAGCCAGTTACGTACTGGCTGGGAAATCGTTCTCTTTTGCCTCACAGAGGAAAAGCAATCAATCCACAGTAGACAGAAGACACTGCTGCGAATAATGAGTATGGATTTAACCCCAACCCTTAGCCTAATCCTTACCCTAACCCTCCCCTTCCATTACCCTAACCATCCCTTCCCCACAGCCTGACCCTAACCCTCCCTTCCCTGCAGTCTAACACTAAGACTCCCCTCCCCGCAGCCTAACGCCATGTCTCTCCATCCATTACTTTAACCCTAACCCTCCCCTTCCATTACTCTAACCCTAACCCTCCCCTTTCATTACCTTTACCCTAACCCTCCCCTTCCATTACTCTAACTCTAACCCTCTCTTTCTATTGCTCTAACCCTAACCCTTAACCCTCCCCTTTCATTACCTTAACCCTAACCCTCCCTTTCCATTACTCTAACCCTAACCCTCCCTTTCCATTACTCTAACCCTAACCATCCCCTTTCATTACCTTAACCCTAACCCTCCCTTTTCTGCTGCCTAACCCTAAAACTCTTCCCTGCAGTCTAACACTAAGACTCCCCTCCCCGCAGCCTAACGCCATGTCTCTCCATCCATTACTTTAACGGCAGGTCGACAACGGGTGCGACGGACCTGCAGAATTTTAAAATATATAATTAGTTTCTATTTTCAAAATAATGAAAATTAGCTTTTAACTGTCTTATAAAAAGAACAATTTCACTGCTGCGACTTCCACTGACAGTCAGTATAGCGCAGAGTATGGTTTTAAACAATTTATTATTTAAAAATATAACAGTTTAACATTTGTACGGTATGTAAGTCTTTAAAGACTGCATATACGCAATCTACGCAATGAAACGATACATAGATTGCATAAAATAGTTACTACGCATGCGTAGTAGCTAGTATCAGGAAATTAAGGACGTATGTGGAACACCTACGGGGTTGTGAATCCGGCCCTGTGTCATCATTTCATTTAGTAAACTCTACTCCATCTTACATTTAAGCAGGGGACACACCGGGGCTTTCTCAGCAGACAGGACCTGATCTAGATCTCTCTGCACTTTCTGTACACACAGAGAGTTGGTGTCTGCACGGAAGAGGTCTCTCCCCTCTCTTGTGCGTCTGTCTGAACGAAGATCCACTGCTGATTGCCGCCCCCAGAGCTTGATTAGCATGTGGAGGTGAAATGAGTCCCATACTCTAGGAGATCTGGCATGCACATGCGTATATGTTACTTTTCAGGGGACTTACGCAAGAGGTTTGCGGAATTCCCTTGTCTTTATTAACTGAAGATCAGGCCCATATCTTTCCAATCACACAATCAAAATACAGTTTCAGCCAGAGGTGGATTGGCCGTAGTACTTACAGGGAATTTCCCAGGTAGGTTGGTGGTCTCTGGAGACTACTCCGCAGCTCCTTTTTTTATTTGAAGAAACACAGGATGTTGACTGTCATGGGTGGTTGCTAAAATGATATCTGTATAGAATGGAGATCATTAGGATGCTGTATGTATTGAGTGGTGGTCACTAGGATTTTGTATGTATTGGGAACTAGTCACTAGGATGCTGTGTGTATTGAGTGGTGGTCACTAGGATTTTGTCTGTATTGGGAACTAGTCACTAGGATGCTGTATGTATTTGGTGTTGGTCACTAGGATGCTGTATGTATTGAGTGGTGGTCACTAGCATTCTGTATGTATTGGGAGTTAGTCACTAGGATGCTGTATGTATTGGGTGTTGGTCACTAGGATGCTGTATGTATTGAGTGGTGGTCACTAGGATTCTGTATGTATTGGGAGGTAGTAACTAGGGGCCTGATCCAGAGCTATGCTTTGGATCCTCATTACGCTGGGCATTAGCGTAAGATTGGCTGGCAAGCTGTTTTAGATTGTAAGGACAATTTTTCCCTAACTGTAGATAGACCTTCCGTAACTGCACCATAGTTATGGTGGAAGGGGCTCAGAGCACCGTAACTACGATGTCGTTATGGAACGTAGGTGGGGGAGGCAGGGTAATTAGAGTTAGTGGGTAGGGTTAGGACAGTTATGAAATTGTCCCGGCGTAACTATACTCGGTTACGCCGGCTGAAGTTAGGGTAGCTTTTACCCGGCGTAACCGAGTGTAATTACGAAAGGACAGGGGAAGTGTCAGGGTGAGGATATCAGAGCTATGCTGGCTGTACTTACGGATAGCGGCACAGCATAGCTCTGGATCAGGCCCTAGGATGCTGTATGTATTGAGTGGTGGTCACTAGGATTCTGTATGTATTGGGAGGTAGTCACTAGGATGCTTTATGCATTGGGTGGTGGTCACTTGTATGCTGTATGTATTGGGAGGTAGTCACTAGGATTCTGTATGTATTGGGAGGTAGTCACTAGGAATTGGGAGGTAGTCACTAGGATTCTGTATGTATTGGGAGGTAGTCACTAGGATTCTGTATGTACACACTGGTGAGATATCTGCTGAAACGGTTACATTCGTATCCGCATCTACAAATCACACGCTTATGTGTGAATATGGCCCAGTGTCGCTATCCCTGCCACCAGTGCGGGGAAGAGGCAAGAGGATGTCACCCCTTTGGACGGAGTTCCGTCTGCAAGGAGATCATCACGGAACATCTGGTTCGTGCATGCACAGTGCCAGAAGATCACCTGACTTACGCAAGCAATTTGCAGGCATTGGGTGTCCAAAAGTGTTTAGGATTAGGATTATCCCCAACCCCTAACTGGGCAAGCAGAGCAAAGCACAAGTACAACAGGAACTTCCGGCAGTTTATCGGTGCTGTCATTAATTTTTCCTCAATTAGAAACCTGCTTAAAAGGATACATTTTATGAACATTTTAGCCTCACCGGATATTTTATTAATAAATATATGATTTTCATTTTATTTCATGAGAGATTCCGCTGATGAGATATATAGATATATACACTGCCTAATTGTCGGCTGTGTGTATTTTAGATTATGCCCCCATTTTCAAAATCCCTCTGCAGAACCGTCGCCAGACCAGACGCTTTCTGGCGACCGGACAGGTTAGTGCAGGGGAGGGGATGCATTTTAGTCGGGCAGTTTTAGGGTTAGACTGTGAGAAAGGGATGGATGGGAGAAGGGAAGACTTAAGGTTAATTAGTTTTAGGGTCAAGTTGCGGGCAGGGGAGTCTTAGGGTCTGGATGTGGGGAGGTGATTCTTAGGGTCAGGCTGCCAGGAGGTAATCTTAGGGATAGGCTGTGGGGAAGGGAGTCTTAGGGTCAGGCTGTGGGGAGGAAAGTCTTAGGGTTAGGCTATGGGGAAGTTAGTCTTAAGGTTAGGCTGCAAGGAAGGAAGAGTTAGGGCATTGGAGGGTTAAGGTAAGAGCTAGCATAAGGGTTGGGGTTGGAGAAATAGAGGGCGACGATTACCTGTCTGCGGCAGGGCAGAAAGTTTCCGTGCAGCTCTGTCTTCGCGTATGGAGTTTCAAAAAGAGCCTCAGCAGTGACCCACACCCCCAAAAAAATGTTTCTGGAAAAACAAAAGAATCAAAGATAAAAAAAAAAGTTAATATATGTATTTAAAATGTGTTTTTTATAAAATGTAGTAAACAGGATATTGAACAGGTTCTTCAAAAAGTCAAATACTCTATGTTGCACGGAAACGCTCTATTTTTAGGCATAAACAACGGAAGAAATAGTATTTAAAAGATAAACAAAACAAACAACAAGCAAAACATTAGAGTACTATGCGCTGAACTTAACATGTGAGATCTAGGTTAAAAGAACTATTTTCACAACAAGCAAGATGACTCATTTACACCACCCGTCTATAAGACTAGCATATGCTACGTTTCCCATCTGGTTTAACAATCTACATCGCAAAACTCCACATTTCCTGTTACCCTGGGTAAGTTAATTTCAAGCCTAAGGGAAAATGTTACTAATTTTCTCCAAGTATCTTTACAAAAATAAAAAGAATAATGTGATTTTAACAGTGAAAAAAAAATGGGGGAAAAATACTAGGCTTTCATAAACTAGAAAAAAAAAAAAAAGTGGTTTATTGAATTAGGTTTTAAAAGCCTGAAAAATAATTACGGTGAAATATATGCTGAAGGAGAAATTTTATTTTCCAGAATTTCTTTAGGAACGGTAACCTCAATGCAAAAAGCATATTGTCAACGATATCTACCTGTCATCAGCCAAAACATATTCTGTGTGCATGGATTGGAAGATGTGATTTACGTTAGAGAATTTAAATATAGACTAATGCAGGCAAAGGAAGTCAATGGCCACCCTGGGTGTTGTGAAACTACAAGTGCCAGCATGCTCTAACAGAAGAGATATACGTGGTGGAAATGGTAGTTTAGAAAATAATGTTGGATATTTAAATAGTTGTCAGTCCTTGTAATGTAGGGTATATTAGGGGTCTGGAGATGGCACACTGTATAAAGCATGGTTGCCTACTTTTGCAAATGAATATCAGGGAGATTGTGAGAGCATTATCAAGGTGCTGCACCAAAGGGGTGTGTCCTGTGAATAGCTCCACCCATAGGTGTATCTAGCACTGCCAGGAAAACTATTTTACAATAAAAATGTCAGTATTTATTGATTATTAAATTGTCAGTGAATACTTTCATTACTATCTTTATAGAAAAGCTAAAAGTGACGCTGCAGCTGATTAACAAGATTCTTTCATTACATCTTGGCCTCCATGAAATTGGTCATCTCCATAGACCTCAATGGATGAAATTAGAATCAGGGAGATTACCAAACACTTCAGGGAGTCAGGGAGATCACCCAATCTTCAGGGAGTCTCCCTGATATTCAGGGAGAGTTGGCAACTATGGTATAAAGTGCATGTAGGACCTACGCCGATGCCCCTGTGCCCGGCATAATTAGACACTGTTATGCCGGCTGAAGGCTACCCTAACTTCAGCCGGCGTAACAGAGTGTAAATACGCCGGGCACCGCAGTGGAAAAACCTAACCCAGCCCTCCTTTCCTCATTTCCCTGCCTCCCCCGCCTACCTTTCTATCTACGCTGTAGTTACAGACGCCCAATCCTTACTAAAGGGTTTGCCTAGTTACGCCGGGCAACCTCTGCCCGGCGCATGCGCAGATCGGCTAATCGGCCGCCATAACAATGACGGGCGGCATAGATCTGGATCAGGCCCTAAGAGTCTGCAAATGGAATTTATTATAATATAAGTCCTTTAGGATGTAGGTGGCGGATAGAAGGGGATAGTTAGGGTTAGGATGTAAAGAAATTTGAAACACAGACAGCCGAAAGCTCATTTTTGTCTCTCTGTATTTTGAAACTATCCCTAATTAGAAGTTTTTATTAAGGCAAAATAAAATAAATCGTGGTAGAGCTGCGCTGTGTTAAAAGCTGGCTGCCGCTCTCTGCGCCAGGAGGGTCTACTACCTCCACCAAAAAATAATCACAAAATAGAGGAAAAGGTTAGAGAGCAGCGCTAGCATGTCAGACAAATGTGCTAAATGAGTGATAAAAACCCCTTTAAAATAATGATCCAACAATCTCAGTCCTCTGGATGACTTTAGGCCTAGATAAAAAATGCTCAAAAAGCGGGGATAAAAACAGAATTGTTTTATTACATATTCACAAAAAAAACCAACATAAATCAGCAACATAAAAGCTAAAATAAATAAATAAATACAACTTATTATAGTGTAAAAACGGTAGTGGTGTCAGACACCACGTGCAGGCAAACAGCAGAAAGGAGCTCCAGAGGCCAGATGTCAACAATGTCGGCACGGGGAACAAGGTAGGCGAAACCACATATACCAGAAAGATCCACCAGGTGACGCGTTTCGGACAGACGTGTCCTTTATCAAAGCTGTTTTATCCCCGCTTTTTGAGCATTTTTATCTAGGCCTAAAGTCATCCAGACGACTGAGATTGTTGGATCATTATTTTAAAGGGGTTTTTTTTCACTCATTTGTCTGATATGCTAGCGCTGCTCTCTAACCCTTTCCTCTATTTTCTAGAAGTTTTAATGAATGAATGAGTAAGTATGCCAAAAAAAAAAAAAATTCTGCAATTTACCCATTCCTTATTTCCAAAACACACTGCTACACCTAAAAGCGTAGAGGGGACTCTTAGAGCCAGATTTACTAAGCTGCGGGAAATAGCAACCAATCAGATTCTAGCTGACATTTTTCTAGTATGTAATAGAAAAGTGAGAGCAAATATATGATTGGTTGCTATTGGCAGCATCTCCACTTTTTCTTTCGTGTGGATTAGTAAATCTAGCCCTTAGGGTCAGGCTGCAGGGAGGGCAGTCTTAGGGTCAGGCTGTGGGGAGGGGAATCTTAGAGTTAGGCTACAGGGAAGGAAGTCTTAGGGTCAGGCTGTGGGGAGGGGAGTCTTAGGGTCAAGCTGCAGGGAAGGGAGTCTTAGGGTCAGTCTGTGGGGAGGGGAGTCTTAGGGTTAGGCTACAGGGAAGGAAGTCTTAGGGTCAGGCTGCGGGGTGGGGAGTGTTAGGGTCGTGCTACAGGGAAGGAAGTCTTAGGGTCAGGCTGCAGGAAAGGTATTCTTAAGGTTAGGCTTTGGGGAAGGGAATTTTAGGGTCAGGCTGCAGGGAAGAGAACCTTAGGGTCAGGCTGCAGGGAAGGGAGTCTTAGGGTCAGGCTGCAGGGAAGGGAGTCTTAGGGTCAGGCTGCAGGGAGGGGAGTCTTAGGGTCAGGCTGCAGCAAAGGGATTCTTAGGGTTAGGCTGCAGGGAAGGGAGTCTTAGGGTCAGGTTTCAGAGAAGGGAGTCTTAGGTTCAGGCTGCAGGGAAAGGAATGTTAGAGTAACGGAAGGGGAGGGTTAAGATAAGAATTAGTGTAAGGATTAGGGTTGTAGAAATAGAGAGCGGCGATTATCTGTCTGCGGCGGGGCAAGAATTTTCTGTGCATCTCTGTCTTTGCTAATGGGGTTTCGAAAATGGCGATCCACACCCATTTCATATATGAAAGAGAAGGTTTAAATTCTTCTTTTCTTTTAGCACCATAAACGATTTTTAGTGTCTTATAAACACACAGCTTTACTTTCACAGGTATTCTAACGTGTACAAAATGGTCGCCCGCCTCAGACTGGCCTAATCCAGTTATGGGCAGGTGCTTGTGGGGGGGTTTACAGGTTGTTTAAAATATTTTTGTTTTCAGAAAATGGTTTTTTAAACACAGAACATACCGTTCTCTGAGGTAATTTATTTTTATGCTCTTAGAATCAATGATGCAGAGACATCCCTGGCATTTTTGACATTTTTAAGTGAGGGTTCGCCGTGTGTTTAGTTTCAGAATACCTGTCTGGCGCACTGACATTTTAGGCCGGTGGAATTCTTTCCCTTGCTCCTGGCAGCGACCGCCTCATTGTCTATTGTATGCAAAACCGCCTTGCCGTTGTTATGCTAGAAATTAACTTTGAGGCTAGAAATAGAAACTTATGCGTTGTGATTAATGGCTGGCATTTTGTTATTTTATTTTTCACTGTTGTGGTTTAAACAACATCTGCAGGTGTCCAGGAATTCAAAGTAATCCATCATTGGCCCTGAGGTGTGGAATTCATGCAGGAAAAGGAAGGAACCATTATTGTTATTTTTATTATTATTATTATTATTATTATTGTTATTATTGTTGTTGTTGTTGTTGTTGCTGTTATTATTATTATTATTATTATTG
>WWET01008184.1:21316-37195 GCA_011038615.1 Limnodynastes dumerilii | reverse complement strand
TAAATAGTTCCTTTGAAAGTTCTCTGTATTGACCCATGATGTATTTGTATATATTGATCATATCTCCTCTTAGACGCCTCTTTTCTAAAGTAAACATGTCTTCACTGGAAAAAGTGAATGATGCCAGCGCTTCACTTGGACAGACTGCGTAGGTGCTTTTAATACTTAGTGAAAAAAATGTCCCAGCAGCTAAAAAGGAGGAGACACTCCTTAAAAAGACAAATAAAAAGAAAAAGAAACAAAATGTCTAAACTGGCTAGCCTTTCCTCATAGTTCAATGACTCCATACCCTTTATCAATTTTGTCGTCCTTCTCTCAACCCTTTCTAGTTTCAAAATGTCTTTTTTATTGATTGGTGCCCAGAACTGAACTGCATATTCGAGATGAGGCCTTACCAATGATTTATATAGTGGCAAAACTACACAGTCTTCCCTTGCATCTATGCCCCTTTTTATGCATGCTAATACTTTATTGGCCCTTGCAGCTGCTGCTTGGCATTGAGCACTATTGCTAAGTCTATTGTCCACAAGCACTCCCAAATCCTTCTCCATTAAAGATTCTCCTAAATTTACCCCATTTAATTTATAGATTGCATGCTTGTTTTTGATCCCTAAATGCATAATCTTACATTTATCTATGTTAAACCTCATCTTCCATTTGGCCGCCCAATCCTCCAGTTTACTCAAGTCCCTCTGCAAAGATGCTACATCTTGCTCAGATTCTATTAACTTACATAGTTTAGTGTCATCTGTAAAAATTGAAAACTTGCCGTCTAAACCATCACCAAGCTCATTAATAAATATATTAAAAAGGAGTGGTCCCAGCACAGAGCCTTGACGCTTAAAACTTTTGACCAATTAGAATAAGTTCCATTTATCAGAACTCTCTGTTCCCTATTCTCCAACCAGTTTTTGATCCAAGTACAAATGTTGTTTCCTAAACCCAGTTCCCTTATTTTTTGGACCAATCTATTTTGTGGCACTGTATCAAAGGCTTTTACAAAATCTAAGTAGACCACATCTACAACACTACCCTGGTCTAAGTTCAAACTAACTTTCTCATAGACGCTAATTAGGTTAGTTTGGCATGACATATCTTTCACAAATCCATACTGATTCCCATTAATAATCTTATTGCACATCAAGAAATTCTGTATATTATCCCTAAGTATCACTTCCAGCAGTTTCCCAACTATTTGTCACGGCCTACGGCGGCAAGTGCCAAACTTACCTGACCACTAGCCGTCTGGCAGCAGTTTCCCCACTATGTGCCACTCTCCAGCCCTCCAGAGGTTCCTGTGTAAGTCTCTATTAAAGCATGTGTGCTTGTGTCTGGGATTAGGCATCTGCATCATTACCTCTCTGGTGCATGGGCGTTGCCATCTTGCCTCCTGTCAGGTGATTCCCAGCAACCACTCAGGTGCTCCTCTGCACACACATGATTCCTCCAGCCAATCTGTGCACTGGGCGGACTATTTAAACTCTGTGCACAGTCCGTGCTGTGTCCAGATCAACTTGGTTTTCTAGGAACCACGTGTTCATTCTAGGTGCCTGGCTGTCCTTATATTGCCTCCTGATTGTGTCTGCTGATCCTGGTGCTCCTGCAATCTGGTAACCCTGACCTGTCTGCCTCACATCGTTGCACCACTGGTCCCAGCAGTGCCTGGATCTCTGCTCCTGCAATCTGGTAACCCTGAGCTGCCTTGCATCGTAGCACCACTGGTCCCAGCAGTGCCTGGATCTCTGCTTCTGCAGTCTGGTAACCCTAAACTGTCTACCTATTGCATTCAAGTCAAGTCTGCCTTGTATCTGGTTCAAGTCACTGTTGCTATACAGTTTAGCCTACTGTTGCTACCCAGTCAAGCCTGCCTAGCATCAAGCTCAAGCATTCTTTTGCTATACAGTTTAGTCTACCGTTGCTACCCAGTCCTGCCTGATCCATTGCCTGGTCCTGCCGTCCTGGTCTCAAGCCCTGGTCCTGCCATCCTGGTCTCAAGCCCTGGTCCTGCCGTCCTGGTCTCAAACCCTGGTCCTGCCGTCCTGGTTCTGCTGCCCTGGACTCATCATCCTGGTCCTGCCGTCCCAGTTCCACTGTCCTGGGTCTTTTTCTGGTTCCAGTTACCGTGGTCCTTGCAGTCCAGTCCAGTAGCCTTGCGATCCAGCAACCCAGCACGCCAGTCCGGCGCAACCCAGCACGTCAATCCATTGCAACCTGGTCCTGTCTTCACGCCAGTCCGGTCCTGTCTTCACGCTAGTCCAGCTCAACCCAGCGCAACTCAGCAATGTCTTCACTCCAGTTCTGATCCAGCCACCCTGTTATCCAGTTAGCAAGCTACCCAGCTATTCTGAACTTTGCACTCAAGTCTGGAATAGTCCAGCCACCAATCTGCTACACTCTGGACATTCACCCTCACTCTATTCCACTACCATTTACTCTGTCTTGTGCAACCATCCTTATTAAAAATCACCAATTCTACTTCACTCCTGCTCGTCTGTTAATTCCCTGGAAACCCGGGACAGGTCCCACCATTCCTCGCAGTTCGTGACACTATTGATGTCAGACTTACAGGTCTATAATTACCCAGTTGTGATCTTATTCCCTTTTAAAACAATGGCACTACATCTGCTATACGCCAATCCCTTGGTACACAGCCTGAGGAAATTGAGTCTATGAAAAATAAAAACAACGGTCTAGCAATTTCTGAATGTAGCTCCATTAGAACCCTTGGGTGTATGCCGTCAGGGCCAGGAGCTTTATTTATCTTAATTTTCTTTAACCGCCTTTGGACTTCTTCTTTTGTAAAACAAATATTAAGTAATGGTACAGTTGCATTTTCATTTTTATTTATTATTCCTACCATTTCTTCCTCTCTAGTAAACACTGGTCAGCGGAGTCTACAGAGCACAGCTTACATGTTCCTCCTCAGTACAGTACCAAGGAGGAGCATCTAAGCTGTGCTCTTCAGACTCCGCTGACCAGTAACCACACACACAGGTAATGCAGCTCCGGCTGTGAGAATGTCACTGTGTGTTTGTCACTCTGCAGGTGGTGAAAAGGATGATGATCGGCGCCGACTGCAAAGCACAGACAGCGGCAGCCCATCGGCTTATCTGGCATTTGCCAGATCTGCCAGATGGCCAGTCAGGCCCTTGAGCAGTATAGCAGTGAGGAGGGGGCTCAAGGTGCCTCTTTAGATGCAACTTCTGAGGTGACTTGCTATGGTAAGTGAGGAGTCAGGCAGGCCTGGTCATCATGTAGGGAATTCCACACTGGGGGAGAGCACCAGCGGCCATGGAATCTGTCCCTGCAGCAATGCTAGAGAGAGTCACGGTAGATGAAGTGTCTATCACCGTGACCCTCTGTTGCAGCGCTGGGGAGACAGACTTTTTGGTGATGTCTGATGGTCTGAGTAAGTGAGGTATGCAATGGGTAATATGTGCGCTGCGGGCCCCCTAAGGCACTGGGCCCCGCAGCAGCTGAACCCATTGAACCCCCTGTAGTTATGCCCTTGGGAGCAGGGAGAAGCCAAAATGGAAGAAGAGCGGAGGATGCTGGGTCCCGGAGCCACCATAGTAAGTAACTTAAATCTTTCTATATATTTTCTTGCAGAAGGACCAACGGGAGTTTGTGACGGAGGGAATCGCCTCTCTGGCTTCGCACTCCCCTGTCACACTTACCCCGCTTACCGGGTTCCGCCGGCCCTGTAGGGAATTAAATGTTGGAAAGAGGCATAGAAGTCTGAGTAGAAATGAGAGATTGAGTAGGATTGTTTGGCATTGTCCAGAGCATTAATTAACAGTAACTTATAAGTAACATAATAATCTGTACTTAACATATACAACAGTTTCTCCCTTATAACTCTCCCACTATATGCTTAACATTGCCCCTTTGTACTACTTTCACTACCCCATTCATACCTGTTCTATTTCCTTATCCATGCTACTGTCTGCACATTTTTCATACAGCAGCAGGATGGGCTGTTTAGAAGTTATCTGAATGTATCTCTGTTCATTAGAATTTCATGTCCTTGGACCTGATCCAGCAAGTAGACTGTTTTTGCATTTGATACATACACATACAGAATGTATGTCTCATTCAGAATGCATTTAGTTTGATTTAGATTTCTGACTTTTGACATTTCCAGTAGCTTCTGATAGGCAGGGAGGTTGCACTAGTAAATGAGTGGGGTTTATCTAGTATAGGTGGGAGTTGTAATGGCTAATAGGACATTTCTTCTTCTCAATTGTGTGGATCAAGTCCAATGTAAAAATATTAAAGGAGAAATAAAAATCTCTATTATGTAGCATATTGACTATTTCTCATTAATTGCTCAGATTATTCCGCATAATAGTGTTCTAAAAGCCAAATAAATATAGATTTAAATTTTTTTTTTTTTAATTGTGTCAAAATTTTCCTCTATACTAAGCCTCCATATCCTCCTTTCCCCCTCATTCATAGGGCTCTTTATGTAACAAATTTAGGGTATTGAGCCCTATTATGGGGTAAAAAGAACACAAATATTTAAGCTTTATATTTTAGGTGAGAACATTTTTTATTAAGTTATTATAGTTATTATATGGTATTTTATAAGACAATCAATATGTAACTGTTTTACCTGACATAATTCTTATGAACTGAAAATCTGCCTTACTTCTGGTCATAGAGTAAACATTTTAGTCTGATGTTTTAAATAATTTGTGTAATAATATGTAATTTGTTTAAGAATATTTCCTTATATTAAACATATATATACACACATTGGGCCTGATCCTAAATTACTAATGATATGCGTGCACCAAATGTTTCGCTACATAACTTAATTTCTTTACTCTAGGAGATCTAGGCAGCACTCCTTAATACGCGAGCCTAATCCCTGCAGGAGGGGCATGCAGATTAAGGAGAGTGTGGGTGACGGTATGCACTTTCGCATAGATCTGTGTTCAGTCGGACACTGATCCATGCAGAGAATTTAAGATGGGGTTCTGGACAATTACAAGAAACACGCAGAAATCTGAATTTAATAGGTGCTAAATATATATGTAAAAAATATATTATCTAATCATCTGTCATATTAAGGGGATTGTGCAATTTCTCCTTATTGATTAGTTTAACCAACAGATACAGAGCTAATGAGTTATGAGCTCCAGAGAAAACCAGCATTTCCCAGCTTAATAATATTTAACAAACTTTAATTACATGTTTTGGGGTGGCCATCCTGGGGTCAGGAAGCTTTAATTGTTAATTAGTTATAGCTCATGTAAACTTACAGTTGTTTTGGAAGGTAAATAAATGAGGTAGGGAGGGCGGGTTAGGGCAGTTACGACCCTGTGGCCGGCATAATTACCTACTGTTACGCCGGCTGAAGTTAAGGTAGCCTTCAGCTGGTGTAACAGTGAGTAATTACACTGGGAAACTAATTGTAACCCCCTAAGGGGGGGGGGGGGGGGGGGGGGAGTGTCGGGGCTGTGCCCCAGAGTTACCTCGGGCCAGCTTAGTTCTGGATCAGGCCCAAAGTGTGTAGGCAGGCTGTTTTGACTGGAGGGTATATGTGTTTGTTTTACTAATGTAACTACAATCGTACGGAACTTAGTTACGGAAACTGTGTGTTCGGGTGGATTTGGTTCAAGGGGTATGCATCTCTGGTAACAGCCCTATTTCGAAAGGGTCTTTCTCTCCCAACCAGTTCCGAATGATTAATTTACCTTCTTCTTACATGAACCTAATCCTCCCTCCTCCACAGCCTATACCTAACACTTGCCTCTCCACAGCCTAACCCCAAGACTCTCCTCCTTTCAGCCTGACCCCAAGACTCCCCTCCACGCTGCCTAAACCTAGGCTCCCCTACCTGCAGACTGACCCTAACTCTAACCCTCCCTTCCTCAGTGCCTAACCCTAAAAGTCCCTGGAGAGGTTATTCACCTCTCTGGTGAGGTCTGCAGTGGTGGCGTTTGCGACGGGTCCGGTGGGTTCCGAAGATAAATGGGTAAATATGCTGATTAGAATACTTACCCATTACATTTTTATTTTTTTTAAATGGCTGTGTTTCGAAATAGAGACAGCTGAAAATGAGCTTTCAGTTGTCTCTCTTTCTAAAACAGCCATTTCTTGGAGGAGACTGACAATGCAGTCCAATGCGCTAAGTGCATAATTATGTAAAACCATCTGTAACATCCATATTGGTAAATGTAAAAAAGGCGGTCGCCCACAAGTCGTCGTGTGGCTCCATTTCGTCAAGACTCCCTAGTACATCACTTGCCTGCCATCCAGAAGAGACTGCAGTTCATCCAGCGCTTCCCGGGCTGTTTAAAGCGCTTTGGTTCTTCTCTGAGGTTTTCCACCTGCAGACCAGTGTCTTAAAGGGAAGTTCCTGGCTATTTATTTCCATGTTTATGTTTTATGCTACATTGTTTTAATTATTTGAAATAAAAAGATTTTTTTAACAGCATCGTGTCTCTCCCTTCCTTTGAAGGTAATCCACTATGGGAAGATGGATTTTTATTGGTTATACCTATGCTGCTATTCATGTTGACCTTTTGTTGAACTCATTTTCATTACAAGTGAACTAGACTAGTTTCCTATCAAGTACTGGTTTATCTTAGTTGGACTGCTGATTATCCAAGATGTTTATTCATTATCCAAGACGTTTTTTTTGCACTGTTTGCATTTAGCAGGATTTTCAATCCTGGACTTTTTTCATATATATTGTGTTGCACTTTTAAATTGATTGATTTTGGCACTGCACTTCATCACTTTTTCTATTTGTGCACTTTAGTATATCAGATTTAATATATTTATGACTCATGCACTTCAGTGCCCTATCAGACTATCAGTCCCCTTCATAGGAGGTTCATTGCATGTTGCCCATGCAATATTTATTTGTAGGACTTTTTAGCTATTTTAAATTTTTTACTTATTTATTGCCCTCAGTGCCCTGAAATATATTGATCCATTGATACAAATTTGTAAATTAGAACAAAATGGCTGCTGTGCTACTGAGATTCTAATCCAAATTCATAGTAAATTATGCAAAGTAACAGCCAGTGTCATTTATGCTTTGTAGTATTGTAATTCGGCTCCACCCTGCTGACTCTTGCATTTCTAATCTGGTGGGAGACAACCCCAGGTATGTAGTGGAGTTTGAGAAAACTACTGTGGCCACAAAGATTACAAGATCTTTCAGATTAAAAACTAAAGCTCTGTACAACTCTGTCTCTTAATAGACTTGATCAAATTTGTTAGTGCATATACATTTTTTTTTACTGATTATAGATTTATGGTTTGTTTTCTTAAAACATTTAATGATCCCTTTTTTTTACTGCTTTTTTTATTAAATGTTTCTAGGCTGAATCTAATTGTTTTGCAGCTCAAATTAATATCTACCCAATTCTGAATGTAAAATTCTTCTCTACACACTTGCAACCCTGTCCTAACCACAACCCATTGCAAAATGACATTGAATGACATTTTTGTCCCAGCTCTATAAATTCTGAAAATGTTAGTTCTAAACACAGTTCAAATATGTATTGTTGGTTCTTCATACTGTAACACCCAGGTGGAAAGGGCAACAGGTACTATAATGGTATGGTGGATGGTTTGCAGAGAGGTGTAGGCTAAGTAAGAAAACTCAGAATCACTGCACACCAGCGTTTTATAAAAATTATTTTACTTTTTGAATTTTGTTGATAGATAAGCAGAAAACTCCTTTACATTTGTTAGACAGAGTATAAATGGCAATCACGTTTCGATGTAACAAATTTTTACCAAAATATTTCTTATAATACTTTTTAAATCATGCAATTGAATCAGTTATAATCATTAGTATCAATAGTTCACAATGTAACTCCTGCAATGCTTGTACGTTGTTACAATAAGTCAGATATGAATAAAAGTAGCAGTTGTCACAACGAGAATGTCTTTCACACTTTAAAATCAGCTATGAGAGAACCAATAAGATTATTTTCTATCATTTCATATTATCATTTACATTTAATAATCTATTCAACAACTACGTTTGTTATTTTTAAAACTAAAATACCTTTTAATTAATTTTGTAAAACTTTAATGAACTGTGCAGTAGTAGAACTAACTATTAAATATACTAAATATTTTCTCAATATGTCTCAGTTTAGTTTTTGGTAGCTTCTAAAGTCTTTTTCAACTTTTACCAAACACTTCTAAACTTTTTTAATAAAACAGATGAGTCCTCTGATATTTCCTTTATTCACTATCACCTTCTTCACACCTTTGCAACACCTCCAATGCTTCTCCTTACTCACAGCTTCTCCTTTGCTTTTCCAACCTCACAACACCTTTTCTGCTGCCTCTCAGCACCACCGATGCGTCGCCAGCCTCACAGCGCCTTTCCTGTCGTCTCTCAGCACCTCCGATGCGTCCCCAGCCTCACAACACTATCTCCAGCACCTCTGCACCTCCACTCCAATACCGCCTCCGATTTCTTCCATTAACTCTAGCTCTCCAGTAAATGTCCACACCCTGCCTCACATTTTCTCCTCTTCACTTCACTAAATCCAACGCGCCCTCACCGTTTCACAGCACTTTCCTCAGCTTCTCCGTTACCTCTGACACTTTAACACAACGACTCACTGTTCCCCCTCAGCACCTCTGATAACTTTTTTCACTGCTTTCACCAGCTCTCGATCTCTCCGCTGTCTCCTTCCCTTTACTGCACACACTCAGGCTCTCTTTCTATATCACCGCTGTCTCCTTCACTTTACAGCGCACCCTCTGGCTCTCTCTCATCAACACAGCTCTCTCCAAAATCTCAGCTGTCTCCTTCACTGCACCAACTGCTTCCTGTCACTGCCTTCCTCCTAAATCGCCTCACACCAACTGTCAGTCTAACAGACCTCCAGATCTTTCCAGAATCACCGCATGCCTCTGGCAGCTGACTGTTGCCCAGGCAACCTCCCTCAAACACCAGCTGGCTGTCTTCTGGCTGCTGCCTAGCAACAGCCTCACACTAGCTCCCACCGGTTACGCTGCCCAAATCACCCTGCAAATCACACACAGTTCTCAAGACACTACAGGGATGCCACAATACCACCTGCAAATTATGATGATGATGATTGTTATGACCAGTGTAGTCACTGCCACAAAGCTTAAATTTACTAACTCTGGCTGACGAGTTATGCTGTTCTTCACAAAGTATTACCATTACACTCAGCACAATGCAGTCAGTTTTTGCCTATTTACACCTTGTGAGAGTTAAGCTTTCTCTCAGAAGTGTTTCAGCTGGTCTGCTATGACCAAGGGCTGTGCTAGAGTATTGGGAACCCCTCTGCAAACTATAAATGTGCGCCCAACTGTTTTTCATTTTAACATTTAACAACAGTGATTGTCCTACATTAAAGTATCTTCTTAAGCATCATAAGATATAGAACACAATAACTATACACTATATAGTACACACTATACAATGGGTGTCTGTCTTCACTGAGAACGGTCCAGTTCCTTGAAGAAGCAAAGCAATCTATCCCTGGAGCACCGAAGATGGTGCTCCAAATAGTAAGAATAGCTATAACCCCCAACCCTTTCCCTAATACTTACAGTAACCCTCCCCTTCTATGACGCTAATCATAACCATGACCCTCCCTTCCCCGCAGCCTAAACCCAAGACTCCCTTTCCCCGCAGCCTAACCCTAAGACTCCCTTCCCCTTAGCCTAATCCTAAGTCTCCCATCCCTGCAGTTTGACCCTAATACCCCTTTCACATCACCACGAAATACCCGGGATTTTCGCCAAAAACCGGGTCTCGGCAAAATCCCGGGTATTTTGTGGTAATGTGAAAGGGTCACTTCCACTAGACCCGGGTCAAAAGAACCGGGATTTCAACCCGGGAAAAAAGAAGGGTTTTTCCTGCGTCCAACCCGGGAAGGGAGGCAATGTGAAAGGTCCAGGTTTGTTTTTAACCCGGGTCTTTCACTTTGCCTCCCGATTGGTGCAGATTTGTCTACTGTTGCTATGGCAACAGTAAACAAATCTGTTTCTAGCGTTGGATAGGGGAGAAAAAAATAAAATAAAATTTGCAAGTATAGGGCATGCTGATGATTGTAGTGCTACAATCTTCAGCATGCCCAAGGATTGCAGGGCATGCTAGCGCTTGGAGAACCACAAGTGCTAGCATGCCCTGTCATCCGTTACACCACCACACAAATGCATACCCCTCCTAGCACCTTAATAAAATATAGGGCCGGCCCCTTCCCTAAAAGCGTGACATTATTACCTGATAATGTGGTTTCCTGGACTCCTCCATGGCAGTACAAACGATGGGTTTATCACGTCTGCTGTATGGTGCCAGGACAGGAAATAAGAAGACCCGGGGGTAGGAAAAAAGTCCCACCTCCTCCTTCCACCGGTGTCTTCCCACTTTCTCAAGCTAAAGAATATATAAATACAAGATAGACAAAACATTAGTAACTTAGGGTGGGCATGTTTGTACTGCCATGGAGGAGTCCAGGAAACCACATTATCAGGTAATAATGTCACGCTTCCTGTTCCTCCTCCCTGGCAGTACAAATGATGGGTTCTTCCAAAGCAGTTCACATGGGTGGGATACTTATACCTTACGATACCGAGGACAATATTCTTCTCCCGAAGGTAGCATCTGCCGATGCTTGAAGGTCTAATCTATAATGTCTTGTGAATGTGTGAGATGATAACCGCCCTGCAGCTTTGCACAGTTCTAAGATAGAAGCTGATTTTCTTTCTGCCCATGAGGCTGCAACCACTCTGGTAGAGTGAGCTTTAATGCCTGCTGGGGGTTCTTGACCTCGTAACTGGTAAACCTCTGCTATGCAAGTTCTGATCCATCTGGCAATTGAAGATTTGGATGCTGCTTGACCTTTCCTTGCCCCATCCATCAGCATAAACAGTTGTTGTGAATGTCTGAAGTCTTTAGTCCTGTCTAGGTATATTTTTAGTGCACGGACTAAGTCTAAGGAATGCATTCTTGTTTCTTTAGAGCTCTTGGGATTGGGACAAAAAGCAGGTAAGGAAATCTCCTGATTAATATGGAAATTTGATACTACTTTAGGCAGAAAGTTGAGGTTTGTCCTTAGTACCACCTTACTTTCACGGAAAGAGGTATATGGTTCCTCACTCCATAGTGCCTGCAGCTCTGACACCCTTCTAGCTGAAGTTATTGCTACCAAAAATATGACTTTCCACGTGAGGTATTTTAAAGAAAATTCATGTAAAGTTTCAAACGGTTCTTCTGCTAAGGCATTTAACACTAAATTAAGATCCCAGCAGGCTATGGGTCATTTAAAAGTAGGACAGATTCTGACTGCTGCGTGAAAGAATTGTCTAATATGTCTGTGGTTAGCAAAATCATGGTCTAATATAGCGCTAATAGCTGATACTTGTACCCTAAGGGAACTGACAGAGAGACCCTTGTGTAAGCCTGCCTGAAGAAAATAGTTGGCTGGACGATGGATCCATACATGACATTTGGTTCACATTGCACCATGTGACAAAGATTCCCCATATTCTGTTATAGATTTTAATCGTAGAGGCCTTGCGACATTTGACTAAAGTATTGATTACTTTATCTGACAGTCCTTGTGATTTCAGCTTTGACCTCTCAATAACCATGCCGTCAGCTTGAGCCCTTGTGGACACGGATGACGTATTTTCCCCTGTCTGAGTACGCCTGGATACACTGGAATTCTCCACGGATGGTCTATGGCCAGATGAAGTACCAGGGGAAACCAGGACCTCCAAGGCCAATAAGGTAGGAGGACTATGGCCCTGACTGGTTCTTCCGCAATCCTTCTTAGAAGCCGGTTTATTATAGGAACTGGGGGAAAAGCGTATGCTATTTAGAACGGCCAAGGGGCTGTTAGGGCATCTATATCTAGGGCCTTTTCTTCCTTGTACCTTGAAATTAATAGATTTACCTTTGCATTGGCTCTTGTTGCCATAAGATCGACCTGTGGCATGCCCCACCTCTGTGTCAGCCTTTGAAACATCGCTTCGTCAAGTTCCCACTCTGCTGATTGGAGTTGTCTTCTGCTTAAGAAGTCGGCTTCCACGTTGAGGTGTCCTGCAATATAAGCTGCTGTTATAGATGTCACTTGCCTTTCTGCCCACTGTAGAAGTACGGCTGTAGCTTGCATCAGGTCTTTGCTCCTTGTGCCTCCTTGTCTGTTTATGCAAGATACGACCGCTTTGTTGTCGGAATGAACCATAATATGCTGACCTGTCAGGTATTCTTGAAAACTTTGGCATGCGTTGACAACTGCTTTCATTTCTAACATGTTGGAGTGTATTAATGTGGTATTTTCTATCCAAGTGCCCTGTGCCCACAAATCTGAGCACGTTGCTCCCCAGCCTAGACTGCTGGCATCGGTGGTTATGATCCTTGGATTCAGCACTCTTAGATGTTTTCCTGTGGTCAGGATGTTTATGTTTGACCACCACCACAGATCCCTTCGTGCATCTGCTGACAATGCTATGATCTGGTCTTGTTGAAATGGGTCCTTGTTCCATTGTCTTAGAAAGCAATTTTGAAAACTAATGAAACTTTGCCCATACTATAGTTTCCAGTGTTGCTGCCATCAGGCCCAACATCTTCATACAGTTGCCTACCGATACCCAGGGTAGTCGTCTGAGTCTGTAGGCTTCTTGCTGAATCTTTTGAGCCCTGGAAAGAGGGAGAAATACCTTGTCTCGGACAGAATCTATATTCACTCCTAGATAAGTTATCATTTGACTCGAATAGAGTTGACTTTTGGAATAGTTGATTAACCATCCATGATTCTCTAAAAATACAATCACTTGTGAAGTGTGTAGATGACAAGTTTCTCCCGAGGGTGCTGCTATAAGCAGATCGTCTAGGTAAGCCCACAAAAAGATCCCCTGTTGTCTGAGGACTGCTATCAAAGGGGCCAAAACCTTCGTGAATGTTCTGGGAGATGAAGACAACCCAAAGGGTAATGCAGTATATTGGTAATGACATCCAAATACAGAAAACCTGAGGTATTTCTGATGTGCAGGGAAAATAGGGATATGCAAGTAAGCATCCTTGAGATCGATGGATGACATAAATACCCTCGCAGGAAGAGTGGTCAGGATAGATTTTAAGGATTACATTTTTAATCTTTTTACTTGAATGTGCTGATTCAATCTTCTTAAAACTAAAATCGTACGATAATCCCCAGAGGATTTTAAGACTACAAAAATTCTGGAATAACATCCTAGACCTCTTTGAGATAAAGGAACTCTTTTTATCACTTTCTGACTTAACAGGGAAACTAAACTGTTTTTTAAGGCTACCCTTTCCTTTGCACCTCTTGGGGCAGAAGATTCTGTATGCCATTGCAAATTCTGGTTGTGTAAAAATTCTATGACATATCCATATTGTACAACATCTAACACCCACCTGTCTGAGATGGTAGCGGTCCATAAGTGGCCGAATTGAAGAAGCCGTCCTCCCACCTCGGCCTCCATGGCAGGACGCTGGTTGCTGATGGTGTCATTGGGTGTAGGGACGAAAAAAACGTCCCTCTTTTGCTCTCTGACCACGAAAGCTGCTTCTGGAAGGTCCAGGTTGGAATTTTCTGGTGAATGACCTACCCGGTCTGTAGGATCTGGCCTCTCGATATTCCACCTGAGATGATTTAGCAGGGGAAAAAAGACCTCTTGGGCTTGCCTTGAGGTAGCCAGCTGGATTTGCCACCAGAAGTGTTCTGAATGATGTCGTCTAACTTTGGTCCAAAGAGGTATTCTCCCATAAAAGGAAGTGAGATTAAACGGTGCTTTGGCTGACTATCTGCGGCCCAAGGCTTGAGCCACAGAGCTCTTCTAGCTACAGTAGCAGTCACCATAGACCTTGCCGTAAGTTTGACTACATCAAGTGAAGCTTCGCAAAGGAACTCAGTAGCCAATTGAATGTTCTGAAGAATCTTAGCCAAATCTCCTCTTTTGATCCCATCAACAATGCTTCTTTCTAATTCCTGACCCCAGGTTCGCATAACCCTTGAAGTAATAGCCGATGCTATAGCCGGTCTGAGAGTAGCCCCTGCCAGGCAATGTGATTTCTTCAGGCTGACCTCAATCTTCCTCTCCATATTCTCCTTGAAGGTATTAGCATCCTCCAAGGGCAACGTGTTTTTTTTAGATATCCTGGAGACTGCAGCATCTACTCTAGGCGAATCATCCCACTTGCGAGCATCATCAGGTGCAAAGGGATACACTCTTGCAATTTTATTAATACTTGAAAAATTTTTGTCAGGTGTTTTCCATTTTTCGGATAATAAATTCTTAATAATTGGCGACAAGGGAAAAACCTTCTGCTTTTTCTTCGGGTCCCCGAATATCAAGTCTTGAAGTACCTTGTCTTCCTTTGATTCTTGAATCCTCAACATTTTGTATATTAATTTCAAAAGATTTTCCACCTGGTCTGGATTAAGAACATACTCTTCCTGTTCCTGACGGTCCTCCTCAGACTGTTCCTCATCCGAAAAGTATCTTCCTTCCTCTACGGATCCCTCTGATTCCTCAGACAAGACAGAGTGTGATCTCTTAGAAAGACAAGTCTCACAAGATTCATCATTACAACCATCTGGTAGGGAGGAATCACATCCCACACACTTAAGGGTCTGATGCTTTTTAGGGGGTATAGGCTCCTTTCTAGTCTAACTGGCCTCAGATCTAAAAAATAAACAAATACATCCTGCTAAACATCAAAATAAAAGCACAGAAGTCCCTAACTACACTCTCTAACTAACTACCTACCCTACTACTCACTATCTGACTAAAGAGAACAAACTAACTAAACTATATAAAGAGGGATACAGAGGTCTGCACTTACCCTGACCTCCTGGTCGGTGCACGCTTCTCCTCAGACATGCTGTTGACTGTAGAATTCACCGACAGGACAGGAAGGGTAAACGCTGCTTAAATGCCCCCTTCATTACGGTGACCAGGCTTCACCTGCGGAATATGGCGGCTCCCATGGCATAAAGGTCCCATGATGCCCCACGTCGCTCTGACGTCATCACATGCGTCTGCCGCACGGGAAGACGCGCGACAGAGAGCTCCGGCCACTCACCAGAGGCTGCGGTAGTTGGGTTCTGCCTGGATAGAGGCCTGTCCTGCCTCTCTTTTCCCGCCAGACCCGCAGGACTGGACCGGAGGAATACCTTTCAAAGGTAAGAGATACTCCTCCCTGGCACTGCTAGCAACAGGAAATAAGAAGACACCGGTGGAAGGAGGAGGTGGGACTTATATACAAACCCTGGGTCTTCTTATTTCCTGTCCTGGCACCATACAGCAGACGGGATAAACCCATCGTTTGTACTGCCAGGGAGGAGGAACAGGGAAAAAAAGCTAAACATTTAATGCCCCCCTATGAAGAATAAATTACATTTAATACGGCAAATAATGTTTAAAAAATAATTGTATTATGTAAAAAATAAATGATTAAAAAATTAGCGTTACTTACCATCTTGTATAGGATCCCATCTTCAAAGCTTGTAACCCGTTGGGAAATCATTATAAGATAAAAAAACCCTTTGGAACGACGCAGCTCATGTCCTGCATCGCAGAACATCCCGACGCTAATGACAGCTCTGCAGCAGAGCTGTCATTAGCGTCGGAGACATCTGAAAATAAGTTTTCTAAAATAACCATTTCTGGCAGGAGACATATATAGGGAGTGTCTTAGGGCCTGATCCAGACCTGAAAAGCCAATCTGCGCATGTACCGGGCAGATGTTGCCCGACGTTGCTACGGCAACGCCCGATCGTGGATCGGTCGTCCGTAGCAGCGCCGTAGGGACGCTGGAGGGGACGTCCCCCAGCGTCCCTACGTTTAGGTTAGTGTAGGTGGGCGGGGGGAGCTAGTTTAATGAGGGTG
>WWET01008184.1:8113-20761 GCA_011038615.1 Limnodynastes dumerilii | reverse complement strand
GGATAATATGGTAATATGAAGGCCTATTATGGGGGAATTTGGGACACAATTAGGAGAGATGTGGCCTCCAGGCCTGTGGCTGTAGCAGAAGTACAGACCACATTGGTGATTCAGCCTGAACCACCACAAGAGCTACATCACCCCTCCAAGGCAGTGGGCAAGCCAGCTCAGTTCTGTGCAAACAGAGGGCTGTCCATCTGCACTATCTCCAGGTGCTGCTGTGGACCCCAGACCTAATCCTCGACACACAACCAACAGTGGCATTTCAGAGACAACCTCAGGAGAAGCAGCATGATGCCTGTGGCCCATTTTTAAAAAGCAGTGGAGAAGAGATGGTAGATAAGAGTATAAAGAAAAAGATGAGAAAAAATAGATAAAAGATTATCGGAGTTAATTAACTTAACACATCTTTGCAGGGGAAGCTCTGATCTCCCAGCAAATCCAAATGAAAAGAGGGTCGTTCCATAGGAATTCACTTTTTATATAGGACTTATCAGTGGCATTTCTAGACCTAGCAAATCCCTGGGCAGAAAAAAATTCTAGAACCCCACCCCCCAAATATATATATAAATTACTTAGTGTGGCTGCAGCCAGGGCTGGATAAAAATAAATCAAGGTATGCATCCAGCCTTTTACTTCTATCCCCTTGTATGTGCCCAGCCTCCTTTTGTGCCCCCTTAAATGTATTAGCCTCCTTTTATGCCCCCTTAAATGTATCAGCCTCCTTTTGTGCCCTCTTTTAATATATTCAACCTCTCTTTATGCCCCCTTATATGGATCATCCTCCTTTCATGCCCCTTGTAATGAATTAGCCTCTTTTTGTGCTCCCTAGAATAACTGTTTTCTTTCATTAAAAACCTATTAATAAACTTACTTACCTTCTCCCTCTTACGTCTTCCTCTGCGGCACAGCCAGTTCTACGGGAGCCCTGTAGGACAAAGTCTATTGCAATGAATAACACTACCTAATACCATTATTCAATTGAACTGATTTGGTACTACAAGGCTCCTGTAGGAGCCCTGTATACCCAGTACTATTAATCTTAATGATGCCGGCCACATCTGTTATGTGATGCGGCTGGAGTCTGTGTGTGTGAGCCACAGTCTATATGACTGCAACCTGAGGGAGGGTTGTGGGACCTAAAGGGGGGCTGCCCTACTGGTGGAGGCCCCCCTTTAAGTCATCTAGAGACATGCCCTGTGTGATAGCAAGGCTTGCCTGCCTCTAGAAATGGCAGTGGGACCTATGACACTTAATTAATGCAATTAAGAGTATAAAAAAGCACTTTGTGTGCCATATGCTATTCCTTCTGAAGAAATTGTCAGTGCAGACAAAGAAACCTGTCAAGGTTACCTGATACACCCGCTCACATTGCCTCATCTACTTGCATTTCTATAAATCCTGGACTTCGGTTGCATTCCATTATATCTTTCTATCTGGAGACTTAGTTCCCATTTTGGATGATTCACCATTCAAGAGACCACTAATCACAGCTCTCAGCTGTTCCCAGCCGGACCCGCTCCATACTCACGTGTACTGCTCTGCACTACTCTGCCGTTACCATCACTCACACATTCTAGCTCAGCAGTAATTTATCGAAGAGATTGGAACCTTTCCTCTAGGCTGGGACAAGTGTGAGGATACTGCTCTGCCATTTGTTCAGCTGTCATTCGGGCCATAGATCTAGCTCATGCAGTATTGTCTGGACGTTGCACTGGCCGCATTGAGAACCTAGTGCTATTTTACATCTGCTACTCTCTGGATTGATGACACCATCATTCACACATTCAAGCTCAGCAGTATATTATTGAAGAGACTGGAACAGTTTCCTCTAGGCTGGGACAAGCATGAGTTCTATTATTTATTCACTTCTCTACAATTAGAGTACAATTAAACAGAGACTGCTTGCTATTATTATTATCGTTTATTTATAAGGCGCCACAAGGTGTCCACAGCGCTGTACAAAATACAACAAAATACAGTAAGGACATACAGGGTAGGGATGGACAGCATAGTATATATTAAATACAATGTGGTAGATCCGCATTACGCGCGCATACTTTTTATACACTCCCCTAGGCACACCCCTTGAATGTACGCATTTTGACCGACTTCCGTGATTCAAACCCTACCTTAACTTTTGCCCACGCTGTCGTCCGCACACGTACGGATGGGTAACACGTATTTACGCAGCTAAGCACGCCCATACTTTACAATTTAAATGAAAACCCTCGCCTACCTAGCGTATTTTAGACGTAGTTTTGGCTCACGTAAATTTGGCACGCCTGCACGTACGTATTTACGTGACTAATACGTGAATGGCCCATACAATCAGATTTACGTTACGTTACAGAGCGTATTATCTGTTGTGTGTATGCGCAGTACTTACCAAAATGCAAATTTACGTATCCACCACGTGTAAATTCGCTCACAAGCGTTGTTCTGGATCTGCCCCAATATGACTATAAAGATATCACAGAAAAACAATAAAGTGAAGCAAGCACAGAATGCAAGGCAAATTGCGAGGTGTCAAGCTTGGAGGGTGAGAGGGCGCCACCAGGTGGGGATTGGGTAAAAGGGACAAGAGGGTACAAAGTGAGAAGGGAGTGGTGGAGGAAGGAACAACACTGGGATGGAGGGCCCTGCTTGTGCGAGCTAATACACTATGTGGGAGGGAAGAACTTACAGAAGACATGAGGAGAGGGAAGGAAGTGGACTGCTGGTGTGAGTGGACGAAAGTGGGAAGGAAGAGAAGGGATAGATGAAGGATTCAGTGTGGATGTTAAGTGGAGGAGGGGTAGGCTAGCCTGAACAGTTGTGTTTTGAGTGAATGCTTGAAGACCTGCAGTGTGGGGGAGAGTCAGCACGAGAGAAGTCCTAGACACGGGTGTGAGATGTGGTGATCAGTAAAGAGGTCAGACAGCGCTGGTTAGCAGAACGGAGAGGGCAAGAAGGGGTGTGCATGTTGATGAAGGAAGAGAGGTAGGGAGCAGTGGATGAGGAGATGGCCTTAAAGGTCAGGGTAATCAATAATTTCCGTTTGGTCCATATTCAGCTTGAGGAAGAGTTTGGCCATCCATATGGATAGGAATGCAAGGCACCCGGAAATCTTAGACAGAATAGAGAGGTTGAGGTCAGAAGAGGAGAGGTAGATTTGAGTGTCATCAGCATAGAGGTGGTAGTTGAAACCAAAGGTGTTGTTGAGGTTACCCAATGAGGAGGTGTAGAGGGAGAAGAGGAGTGAGCCAAGGACAGAGCCCTGGGGGACATCAACAGAGAGTGGAGAGGCATGGGAAGATGAGCTAGGGGTGGAAACAGAGAAGGTGCAGTCAGAGAGATAAGAAGAGAGCTAGGAGAGAGCAGTATCAGTGAGACCAAAAGAGTGGAGGGTTTGAAGAAGAAGAGGATGGTCAAAGGTGTCAAAAGCAGCTCACAGATCAAGAAGGATGAGGATGGAGTAGTGGCGCTTGGATTTAGCAGATAACAGATAATTGGTCACTTTGGTAAGGGCAGTCTCAGTGGCATGAAGGGGCCGGAAACCAGATTGGAGGGGGTCCAGGAGAGAGTTGTCAGTTGCTACTAATATTTTAGACGCTCTACAAAACGGACCTCAGGATAACATCAGGAGAGCCCTTTGTTTCCTAACCCTGGCCATTGAACTGTTCATATCGGATTAAATCTACCGAATCCTTTGACTGTTCAATTACCACAGTGGGATCTTGTGCTCTCCCCCCCCCCTACCTTTTTTTTTCTAAAGATCAATTCAGGTTTCATTACTTAAAAGACTGCAAGAGTCATAAGGGTGTATATATTGTTATTAATTGTTGTTTAAAAAAAAAAATTATTTCATATGTTTTGATACATTAAAATTGTTATATTTTACTCCTATCCTGTCGAGATTTTTATTGGTTTATTTAGCGCTCCCACAAAATATTCTGTTTATATTTCCCTTTTGACAGACATAGCAGTTTCTGTCTTTGTGGGTAGTGCTCTGATAAGCCTTTTTCACCATGCCCACCAAGCTCAAGTTTCATTTCGTATTTCTAATGAGGAGCAAGGTATCACATATACATGAATGTTCATGAAATAAAAATGTTTTTGATTGTAAAAAGTAGATTAACTCCCGTTGGTATCAGAACTCCATGTGTGCCAGCAATTCCTCAATCACATTAGGAAAGCCAGCTATCTGATGGAATTGCTGTTTGATTGGCAACAGAACCTCATAATCCAGGGACAGATGGATAAACTGGTCCGTTCTATGGATAAATGCCCTCAGTACCTGCATTAGCACACAACTAAAGGAGGACTTGGACATTCCAGTAACATTTTCCACTCACCCCTGGAAGCTCCCATTAACAGTTAGCGGTGGTATTGCTGTTGTAATGTTATGACTCACCCCAAGGTCACTATGCACAAGTTGTAGAGCTTGTATAGAAAGAATGGATGTAAAGAAACAGCGCTGGGGATTAAAAAAAATAGCACACTACTAATAATCACATATGTATAATACAAATAAAAAGTCTTAGTGTAAAAAGTCTTTTAAATTGAGCAGCGGCATACAAAGAGACCAATAAGGTCCAACAGGTTCTTAGATGTAGATTGTAGAACTCCAAACGAACCAATAAAAAAATAAAAAAAAATAAAACAATTAATATACTCAAAATAATAAGATAGCCTTGCTAGACATAAACAACCCCAACGGATTAAAAATGTGAAACCCACAAAAGTAGCTTGAATAAAAAGCAATAACGTGTGGGCTCTATACAGGTCTATTAGCATCAAATTAACTCAGGGCTTGTGATGGAATTAATTAAATAACTGGATGAAAAGATAGTATGGTCCCTATCAGGGGTACTAATACCTAAAACCATATAACCTATATATGCAAGGGAAGAATTGAAGTCCCAAGTGGTTAGGTTAAAATGTATTATTTACTGAGTAACACAGAATAAAATCCAATACATATAATAAACAAATAAATACAGAGCCTAGGGCCGATGGAAAGAACTGTCCATACCCCAGAACTGCAGAAATGCCGTACACAGGAGTCTCTAACTGTCTGTGGGGACGTGTACACCACAGGCAGCCGGAACAAGCTGGAGGCAAATCGGGAATGGACAGCGGGAGTCATCCAGTGCGCTAGAATGGAAGTCTGCGGTATCTGGCGGAGGAAGTCTTCACTATGGCACCCGGCAATTCACCAATCACTTGACGCGTTTCAGACGCAACTCCTTTTTCAAAAGTGATTGATGTGTCCTGAGAAGATCCTTTTAAAGCGTTCCATCAGCTGTGTGCAATTTGGAGTTCAATTGAAGTTGCTTTTCCATAGCGGGTCTGATGGTTGGAAATGTCTAAGCAGTATTTACTGCCGCTGCTTTACATAATATCATGGCACATATAGAAAAAACATATATGAAACATACGGTTTTCAAACCCACCAACTAAGGGGAACTAAACCAAAAAAAACTAAATATAAAACCAGATTAGATTATGGGATTAAAGTGCATCTTGCTAAATAAATACAGTGCATAATAAATTATTTTTTATATAAAAAACTGAGCTGATGTCATTCTAATACGTAACAGATGTATCAACAAAATTACAACAAAAAAGAAGTGATTTTAACTGTGATAATAATTTTCTTACCATCAAAGTGTAACATTGGGCCTGATCCAGACCTAGTTAAGTGCATGAACTTAGTTACTCCTGGGCTAAACCATGTTGATTGCAGGGAAGTCTTATTTCATATGATGTATGTTTAACAGTATCAGAGTTGAGAGGGGATGTTTCCTATCCCAAGTCTAAATAACAGTGTGATAGTAATGCTGGTCAGTATCTGTGTGCAGTAAGCAATTCAAAGATATATCCCTGCATGCAAAGAATACAATTAACTTGACTCCCCCTGAAATCAACATGGTTTAGCCCAGGAGTAACTAAGTTCAAGCACATAACTAGGTCTGGATCAGGCCCATTGTATTAATCTACTACAAATAATATACAATTACAAACTAAAAAAAGACAATATTCCCATATTGTGGAAGGCAGAATATCTGGGTGTATATATAAATAGTGTTAAGATCATGATAATAATAGAAGATACATAGTAAACATCCTAATCATGAAATTAATAGTGTGATGTGGATAAAAAATTGTTGTAGTATACTACAGTGAAATACTTTATGTATAGAATATATCATATTTCTTATATATTTAGACCCATATATAGACACATAAACACATAAATGTGAACAATTTATACAATATCACGTGATTTAAAATTAATTATAGCATACTTTAGATATATATAGACTATATAGACTTTTTAATAATAATAACAACAACAGGATTTTAAAAGGTTGCTAAGATTACCCCTAATTCACTATATACATTTAATAACATCAAAAGAAACCATAAATTCATATATTAAGATGCTTAAAGAGGAGAGAAAACCTAATGAAATATGCATAAAAAGGAAAAATAATAAAAAATAGAAAAAATAGACGGACCACCGCACTGGATGATCCTAAAACAACTTTCATCTTTAAAATGGTATACTGTGCTAAAATTAACCAACAGAGAGAATAAAAACTAGAGGAAATGCTGCGTCTAACTAACAAATCCATATTCAATTATGCATTAAATATGCATTCTCCTAATAGAACTGGAAAAACTTCCAAATTGGAAGGATCCCCATGTCCCTTCCAGATCACCATCCCCTCTGTTATAAAAAAAAATATATAGTACCCTATTCTAAGATCTAACCTATTAAGACCCTATGCACAAGTGGTGCCGCATGGCTTCCTACCTTGGAACAGGGACTTTTATTGAAGAGTGATGAGATCTAGATATTGGTCTATCCTTGAAGACACAAGATAACAAAAAAATTAAATAACTGATAACAGGGGGTGGATATGAAACAGGATATAGATAAGAGATGGGTATGGGGGATGTATCACTAAACTTATAGTTCGGATAAGTACATACAAATTGACTATTACATTAATATTATATTCCCCATATGTAAGGGGAATCACCTGTCCTAGAGTGTTTTTCTTGACTTACAACACCTGGTATTTTCTGGGGGTCTCCCACCCAGGTACTAACCAGGCCCATACCTGTACGGCTTCCAAGAGCGGACGGATTCGGGCTCATCCAGGTCGGTATGATCATAGGTAAATGATACTCCACGGATCCAGGTTAAATATGTACTCCATCTCAGATCTTGCCAAATTTGAACCAGTGTCATACTTTCGCCAATGGGGTAGAACTCTTTTAATACCACAAAAACTCTCAATGGCTGCTGTATCACATCCATACTGTCTCTTACAGTGTGATGACATGGGGTGTACCTCCAGACCCTTTCTAATGTTTCTGAGGTGTTTCGCCCACCCCACCTTCAAGGGTCTGGAGGTCTGTCCAACATATTCCAGACCACACTTACATTTAAGGATATAAATGCAATTATTACTGTTGCAAGTAATAAATTCATTGATCCGTACCTCTTTTTGATTGGAGGATACGTACTTATCTATTTTATTAGGGCCCATCGTATTTTTGCATAAGGAGCAATCCCCGCACCTATAGAACCCTTTAGAGGTTACTGTGGATAAAAGGGATTTGTCTTCTGTAAAGGCACTCCTAACCAAATGGTTATTTAGATTGGGGGCCTTTCTATAGATAAAACATGCACGAGGGCCTATATAACCTTCCAATTCTGTGTCCCCTAGTAATACATGTCAATGTTTGTTTATAATGTGTTCAATATCCCTGTGCTGACCATTGAATTGACTTATAAAGGGTATTTCTGCTGACATGGTGCTGGATTTGGATTTAGGTTCCAATAATTTATCCCTGTCCATCTCCCTCACTTCATCAATAATCTTGTCCAGTATGGGTACTGAATAACCTTTGTCAATAAATTGTTTCTTTATCAATGCTGCATGCTTCAAATAAGATGTCACATCCATGCAATTCCTCCTCACCCTCATGAATTGCCCCTTAGGGATGTTTTTCACCAGAGGGGATGGTGATTGCTGGATTTTGGTATATAGGAGTTACTATCTGTTTATTTCACATAATTTTGAGTTTTAAGAGCTCCTTTCTCCACATAGATGTTTAAATCTAAGTAATTAACAGAGGTTTCACTGGTATGAAAAGTTAATTGGATATTAAGATCATTGGTGTTCTGGAAGCTCCCATTAACAGTTAGCGGTGGTATTGCTGTTGTAATGTTATGGCTCGCCCCAAGGTCACTATGCACAAGTTGCAGAGCTTCCTTGATGATGTGAGGTGAGGACAGTAGCTCGTGGCTGGTGGGTGCACTCCTTACAATAATTAAAGTGTCTTGCTCCCTTACGGAAATAGATGAAACCTCCCCACACCATAAAAAGTCCTTTTAACTTTAAAGCAAAATGTCAAAGTTTGCAATGTGACTACTTGCATTTACAGCGTCAGAAAAGTCAATAATCGCTCTTTCCAATACACAAGAAGGAAAGATTATGCAAAAGTTAATTCTTGACCCTTAGCTATTTATAGTTCCAGTTCACTGATAATTAGAACTGGAATGGATCAAGGTAAAACTATACTAGGGACTAGATTTACTAAAATCGTTTTTGTAAAACTCGCCGGAGTTTGGATGCAAGTTTAAATTAGCTGTATTTACTAAAGTAAATTCGCCCTAAATTCACCAGAGATGAGGGTTTTTTAAACTCGCTGTAGTTAAAATCGCTTTGGCGAGTTTAAAAAAAGGCAGAACATACAAATCGCTTTATTTACTAAACAGCGATTTGTAAATTCTCTTTAACCTTTCCTTAAACTCCATTGAGGAAATAGAGGTGGGTATGAGTGTCGATTTTGGACAAAAGAGAAAGGACGAAAAGGAGTGGAATAAGAAGATAGATAGGGGAATCAAGGAGAGGTTTGGGGATAAAAGGGAAAAGGTACGATCTGCTGTGCTCAGGGTTGTAAGTTAAGCAGGGGATGGGGTATGAGAAGGAAGAGGGGTTTGCAGTGCTGCCAAAGGAGGGGAAGCTGCTTCTTCATCCGTGGCTGGTGTAGAGACCGATGGTAGAGAGACTAAGAGTTCAGTATTGATAAATGGAAATTCTGAAAAATCAAATTAAAAGAATGAGATTAGTGTGTGAACAATGAAAATTTATTTTAAAAGCCTGAAAAAAAGTTAAAACACAAAAATGCACTTTATAAACAGATTAAGACAGGTAGTTACTTCATTGTCTTTGAATTTAATAATGAAGGGCCGTATACAGAGATCCGTTGTCACGGCATGTTCCGTGCGTATTTTTAGTTATGTTTATACAGCGCATGCGTAGTAACTTTTTTTAACGTTGTTCATGTAGACTATCCGTGCGGATGTGCCTCACGGGCGGACTTGTGAATCGCACTTTGGTACATACGTTCGTATCTGCAACGTAAAAATGCGCACTGGAGAATTTAAATAAAAATTGGCCAGGGGAGGCATTTAAATGAAGGAAAGTGGGCACGATTATCAAGATACACACGGACGGAGGACATATATGCACAGGACTGCACACGGAAACTTACAGGTGGTCTATGGAGGTGCAAGTCTCCGAGAGCACGGCCGAGAGAGGGGAGTGTCATGAGTGTGAGGGGGTGAAAGTTATTGTTCTGCTGTTGTCCAGGGCCCAGGGAACACTGAGAATTTTGAGGTGTGTATGAGTTTTTTTGCTCTCTTGTGAGCAGATTTATAGTGTAATGTACATGTCTGCTGCTGTTAATTTTAGTGAATGGACGACAGTCATTGACTGGGAAAAATGCTTACCAATTATGGTCTGATCTAGCGTCCCCTCCTTGAATTGGGCCTTGCCATGTCAATATCATTTTTGTGTAACATAATCTCTCAGTGTGTCCAGTGTATTGCTAATAATTCTTTTATTATAGGCTTTAATATGGTAGTGATCAGGGATGCCTTCAGAATTTCTGGGGCCCAGGACACACCAGTTGGGACCCACCACCTATGTGACATCAGTGATGAAGTCATGTGGGCGGGTCCCCGCAGACCTGCGTTACCATCTGGCCGGTGCACAGGGAAATTCTTTCCTGTGCATTGGCTCTGTAATGATACCGAGCACCCATCAGCCGAAGGCCTGGGACAGTAGTCCTGGCTGTTCCCCCCTGATGACGGCCCTGCAAGTGATGTGTGCAAAGTACAGGTTTAATGTTAATGATGAAAGTGTGCAGAGCTGAGGTCAAATAAAGTATGTGAATGCACTTTTAAGTATAGTCATTCATTGTTACATGCCGCATGTTATACTCACCTTCCCGTTTCTCTGGCGCCATCTTCCTCCAGGTCCGACGCTCTCCTCCAGCATGCCATCACGTGAACGGACGGCATGCAAATTAGCCATGTGTGCCCGCTCTCCCTGGCCACCCGGCGCTCATTAGTTCCATGCGTTCTGGTTGTCCAGCAACCAGAATGCTTTTTCCCTCTATCATGCGGCGCATTGTAACTATTGGTCCCGGCTGCCTCATTACAGCCGAGATAAGCACCAAATTGCTGCTGGAGGCTGGTTTTGGCTCTGCCCCCTGATTGGCCAGCCTCTCCTGTAAATAGACCTGCAGTTGCACGCTTCCAGCGCCGGTTATAGCTTCTGCTCCCCATGCTGTTTCTCTGTTTCTCTCTCTATCTCTCTCTCTCTCTCTCTCTCTCTCGATCTGTGCCTTGTGCTTTCTGATTACTGAGTGCCCTGCTTCCTGGTTTAACCCCTTGTGTCCTGTGTTCTGCTTCCTTGCCTTGTTCCTTGCCTCTGCTTGCTAGTTGTGTCTATAGTCTGTTTCTGTGAGTGTAAGCCCCAGTCAGTCTCTCACTGCTTGTCCGTTGTTTGGTGCTATTCCCACTTTGGTCCCTTTCTCTCCTGTCTGTCTCTGTGTACTTACCCACACGCATCAAAGTTGTCCGCCGGGGGCGGCGACCTGCTTCACTCTGCAGCCCAGGCTGTCCCCACCATTAGGGGCTCCAGTGAACACCAGATTGAAGGTTAGACTCCTACAGTATGTAACAGTCATATTTCGATGTACATTCTTAGCCATGCCCAGGGCCGGTGCAAGGGTGTCTGGCGCCCCCTTTAAACTAAAAATTTGCACCTTGCAAGGATGTTTTGAAAGCAGAAAGAGGCTAAAAAGGTTATCAGAGCAGCAAAGGCACAAACTGTGGAAAAACCGTCCCACTTGGTACGAAAAGGGTACAAAGAATTTTTCAATAAATGAAAGGCAAAAAACTAAATAGGGTATATTAAGTCTCAAAGCTGAGAGTGGGATTCTTGTTGAGGATGAAAGGGCTGTGGCAGATCATCTTATCAAGTATTTCTGTTCAATATTCACAAAAGAAAGATAGGAGAAGGGATCACTTTTATATGGGATATTAATACAATAGGGGCAATTACTACTACTTTCACTGAGGAGCAGGTATTAAAAGAACTTTCAAAGCTGAAAGTGGACAAATCAATGGGACTAGATGGGATACATCCAGGGATACTAAAAGAGCTTAGAGGGGTAAAACCATTAACTGAGTTATTCAATCAGTCACTAATAACTGGGGTGATTCCAGAGGACTGGAAAATAGCAAATGTCGTCCCTCTGCATAAAAGTGGAAGTAGGGAAGAAGCGTCAAACTACTGACCAGTGAGTCTAACATCAGTAGTAGAGAAATTGATGAAAACACTGTTAAAGGAACCAATTGTACAGTATCTTAAATCCAGGAATTTACAGGATCCCAAGCAGCATGAATTCAATGGGGTAAAATCATGTCAAACAAATCTTATTGAATTTTTTGACTGGGTCAGTAAAGTATAAGATAAAGGGGGAGTTGTAGACATTGCTTATCTAGATTTTAGTAAGGCTTCTGACACTGTGCCACATCGAAGACTGTTAAATAAGCTAGAAACTTTGGGATTGGACTTAAAGATAGCTGCATGGATATGATCTTTGTTACAGGATAGACAGCAGAGGGTTGTAGTAAATTAAATCACTTCTGGGGATGGTAAGGTAACCAGTGGAGTACCCCAGGGTTCTTTACTTGGACCAGTGCTATTTAATATCTTTATAGATGATATTGCCTGTGGTATCGAGGGGAAAATATGCCTTTTTGCAGATAACACAAAGATATGTAACAGGGTAGAAATGCCAGGATGGGTTCACAAAATGAGGGATGATAAAGGTAGACTGGAGGAATGGTCAAGAGCGTAGTAACTGCAGTTTAATGCCAAAAAATGCAAAATCATGCACTTGGGGCACAAAACCCAAAAGCTCAATACACTATATCATTAATGGCACTACATTAAAAACTACTGAGGAGGAAAGGAATCTAAGAGTTATTATTTCATGTGAGTTAAAGGTAGCCAAGCAATGTAACAAAGCAATGAGAAAGGCACATCAGATGCTTGGTTGCATAGGGAGAGGGATTAGCAACATAAAGAGAGAAGTAGTATTGCCGCTTTATAAATCGTTGCTACGAAAAACTGAAGGCCATATCTCCAGAAAGACATGAATACATTAGAGATTGTGCAAAGAACTAAAATGGTCCATGGCATGTGTCACAAAATGTGCCAAGAAAGGGCAGAGGAAGTAAACATGTATAGCTTGGAGCAGAGAAGGGCTCTTTTAAAAAGATTA
>WWET01008183.1:19849-40210 GCA_011038615.1 Limnodynastes dumerilii | reverse complement strand
GATACGGTGTGTGTTAGTACACACAGCGCATCGGCGTAGTTCTGGATCAGGCCTATGTCATTATGTCATTGTTTTGTGTGTATATATATATATATATATATATATAGATATATATACATTTAGGCTTCTGTTTATTAATGTTTGTGTATGGTTTCTATTTCTTGGAGGGTTTCTTGGATGCCAGTAGGGGGTGGGGTTTCATTAAATGATTTCTATAAATTGCATCCTGAATCCCCACCCTTGTCCATCAACACTACTAGTTATAGTGTTAATGGGGGATGTGGCAGGACTTGGTGATGTAAATAATGTCATGCAGCCCCACCCAATACCTAGTAACACTAGGAATTACAGTATTGATAGGCAGGGAGCGTTACTTGAAGCCTAAAGCCCATTGCGGGAGACTTGGCTGCCTCCTGAATTTTGGTAGTCTCTGTGATATTCTGAGAGAGTTGGAAACCTGTTTAAGGGTAGTAACATAGGGCGTTGTAACAAGATTGTGTCTATCAAATGGGAGAAATGATCACTTCTTCCTATGGAGATTGTAACAGTGGAACATAGCTTTGTGAAAGAAGGGGGCGGAGCCATGATGTCCTATTTGCATTTAATTGTGTTATCAAATCCCACCCCTGCGATTCCTTTGCATCGAGGGTAATGGAAATTCCAGGGGAGTTGGCAAGTAGGAACAGGCATTAGCATTATTTAAAAATGAGCATTAGAATGTCATGAATATTTGGCTTAAAGATAGTTTATATACATACCTTTCACTTTAATGTCAAGTAAAACAGTGGGGATACATTTACTAGAGAACTTACTTAACAGGAAAAGCGGATGTGTCATACTTAGCATCTAATCAGAATCCAGCTAACATTTTTCTAAAATGTACTAGATATCCGATAGGTTGGAGAACACAAGGTATTAGCACATCTAATGTCCAGTTCTTAAAATATGTATTTAATGTGAAGCCTAAAACGTAAGAAATAAAAGTTGGAACTTCACAAAAGTTCCCATCTCGGCGGGAAGTTAGATACTCCCCCAGAGGGTATCCAATTGTCTTTTACGGAGGCAGCCGAACACCAAAAATTAAAGTATAATGTTGAAGGACAGGCATTGCCTCAAACCAAGTCATCTACCACTTTTTTCCTAATACAGCAAGTTGTCAGACTGTGTCTTTTCCTCCCAGGCTAAAATTTGCCAGCCCTTATTGCTCAGTTTACTTGTGTTTTATTTATTTTATTAGTATTAATTATATGGTTTTACAATATTGTTATTGTCAGCAGCGCTTTATAGGGAACATTAGACATTCACATCATCCCTTGCCCCTATAGTAGCTACATACTAAGGTCCTTAACACACAAATTAGGGTCAATTTCATCAGTAGCCAATGAACCTACCAGCATGTTTTTGCCGTATGGGAGGAAACCATAGCACCCGGAGGAAACCCACACAGAAACAGGGAGAACATACAAACTCCACACAGACTGTCTTTTCCTCCCAGGCTAACATTTGCCAGCCCTTATTGGTCAGTTTACTTGTGTTTTATTTATTTTATTAATATTAATTATATGGTGCCACAATATTGTTATTGTCAGCAGCGCTTTATAGAGAACATTAGACATTCACATCAGTCCCTAGCTACATACTAAAGTCCTTAACACACAAATTAGGGTTAATTTCATCAGTAGACAATGAACCTACCAGCATGTTTTTGCCGTATGGGAGGAAACCAGAGCACCCGGAGGAAACCCACACAGACACAGGGAGAACATACAAACTCCACACAGGCCTAGTCCGGGAACTGAACTCATGACCTCAGTGCTGTGAGGCACAAGTGCTCCTCACTGAGCCACCATGTTACCCATATGCCGCCTAAGCCCATTTTTGTTTGGCAACCAAAGGGTTATTGCTCAGTCCAACGTGCTCATTAGATTTAATCAAGCTGCACATCCCCTCTAGTAGAAGCAATGCCATTATCACATTGTTTAAGAAGAAATCTTAAGGACTGAGGCAGGAAGAGTCCGTTCAGGAAAAATGTCATATCCACAATTTCCTGTGAGTCAATAGGCTGTGAGCACAGATATTCACATATTGTTTAGTATTCCCAGACCTGGACAGGGGAGCCGATTAGCTCATTCCCACTGACCGCTGCACTTGCTACACAGGGATCCATTACTATTGGGGACAACTTTAATCCGCGGACTGTATTGCGCTTTTCTGGATTGAGGGCAAGAGAGGGGTCTTTTTTCCTCCAATGTCGAGATGTGTTTACCTATAGTTTTGCTCTTAGCAGGATGTAAGTATTGAACACGGTGGTTTTTTTTTACCAGTTAGAAGATCTTTTTTCTTTTGCTGGAAAAATAACCAGTGTTTGTGGTTTGTTTTTCAGTGGTCTGTTCCATCCACGGGCACAATGTCGGTAAGTATACAAATAATGTCTATGACGTATGAGCGTGGTTGGGATTTTGTGGCTTAGGGTTGGACAGAAAGGCTAATGAATCTTTCTTTTGCTGACTTTGTTGAGCAGATTAATCTCTTATTACTACTATACTATTACTGCTCTTCCATTGTACAGGGCTAGAATTTGTGGGCCGTATTCAGAGATGCGTTTTTTTAAATGCCCACAATTATACGCACGCACGTAGCAAGCCACACCCACCAACACCCATGACACTCCCCTTTCACGGCCGTGCAATCGTAGACTTACGCCTCCATAGAGCACCTCTAACTTTACGTGTGTTCTTATGTGCGTATATATATGTATTCCGTACGTGCGATTCTATGTAACCGCGCCCTCAAAGACTCATATAAATGCCCCTCCACCCTCTTTCACGTATTTTTTCCAGTACATATTTCAACCCCGCCCCTCCGTACGTATGTCCCCAAGTGCGATTCACATGTCCGTGCCTAAAGCACATACGTGCGTATATTCTACGTAACGAACATAAAAAAGTTACTATGCATGCGCAGTTACAACGTATCCTAAAAATACGCAACGCAACTTCGCGTGAAAACAGATCTGTGAATACGGCCCTGTATTCCCCTGTGTCATTTTAGGCTCGTAGATTCTAAACGCAAATACGGTTTTATCATCTTGTCTCCAGGTTATTATCATTGTATGTATACTCTTATTATACAGTATAATGTTGTGAATGGATATTTGCCATAGAACAGATCCTGAGATCCCATCCTAACGCGATCCAATCTGCATTTAATGGATGCTTGGTGATGCTCCATATTCATGCACTAACCACTGCCCTTGCATGGACGGATTTCCAGTAGCCATAACTTACCTTTCATTTTCCCACTCTTGCGAATATAAAATTTTGGTGGTTCCGATGACTGGAGGAGTAGTTAGTAGAAGTAGTAATCAAATACTACTAATATCCCATTTGGCCACTATTTAAGCCATAATTTAGTAACAAATACACAAAACATTCTAATAAGCCTTATAATATGCAGTGAGTATCCTAGAGACAGATGTACAATGCAGAGAGCACTCTACTGAAATATATATATAATGCGGAGAGCACTCTACTGAAATATATATATAATGCAGAGAGCACTCTATTGAAATATATATATAATGCGGAGAGCACTCTACTGAAATATATATATAATGCAGAGAGCACTCTACTGAAATATATATATAATGCGGAGAGCACTCTAATGAAATATATATATAATGTGGAGAGCACTCTAATGAAATATATATATAATGCGGAGAGCACTCTAATGAAATATATATATAATGCAGAGAGCACTCTAACTCTAATGAAATATATATATAATGCGGAGAGCACTCTAATGAAATATATATATAATGCGGAGAGCACTCTACTGAAATATATATACACAGTGGAGAGAACTATATTTACATATATATACACAGCGGAGAGAACTATATTTATATATATACAATGCCAAGAGCACTCTATTGATATATATACAATGCAGAGAGCACTCTACTGACATATATATATAATGCAGAGAGCACTCTACTGAAATATATATATAATGCAGAGAGCACTCTACTGAAATATATATATAATGCAGAGAGCACTCTACTGAAATATATATATAATGCAGAGAGCACTCTACTGAAATATATATATAATGCAGAGAGCACTCTACTGAAATATATATATAATGCAGAGAGCACTCTACTGAAATATATATATAATGCAGAGAGCACTCTACTGAAATATATATATAATGCAGAGAGCACTCTACTGAAATATATATATAATGCAGAGAGCACTCTACTGAAATATATATATAATGCAGAGAGCACTCTACTGAAATATATATATAATGCAGAGAGCACTCTACTGAAATATATATATAATGCAGAGAGCACTCTACTGAAATATATATATAATGCAGAGAGCACTCTACTGAAATATATATATAATGCAGAGAGCACTCTACTGAAATATATATATAATGCAGAGAGCACTCTACTGAAATATATATATAATGCAGAGAGCACTCTACTGAAATATATATATAATGCAGAGAGCACTCTACTGAAATATATATATAATGCAGAGAGCACTCTACTGAAATATATATATAATGCAGAGAGCACTCTACTGAAATATATATATAATGCAGAGAGCACTCTACTGAAATATATATATAATGCAGAGAGCACTCTACTGAAATATATATATAATGCAGAGAGCACTCTACTGAAATATATATATAATGCAGAGAGCACTCTACTGAAATATATATATAATGCAGAGAGCACTCTACTGAAATATATATATAATGCAGAGAGCACTCTACTGAAATATATATATAATGCAGAGAGCACTCTACTGAAATATATATATAATGCAGAGAGCACTCTACTGAAATATATATATAATGCAGAGAGCACTCTACTGAAATATATATATAATGCAGAGAGCACTCTACTGAAATATATATATAATGCAGAGAGCACTCTACTGAAATATATATATAATGCAGAGAGCACTCTACTGAAATATATATATAATGCAGAGAGCACTCTACTGAAATATATATATAATGCAGAGAGCACTCTACTGAAATATATATATAATGCAGAGAGCACTCTACTGAAATATATATATAATGCAGAGAGCACTCTACTGAAATATATATATAATGCAGAGAGCACTCTACTGAAATATATATATAATGCAGAGAGCACTCTACTGAAATATATATATAATGCAGAGAGCACTCTACTGAAATATATATATAATGCAGAGAGCACTCTACTGAAATATATATATAATGCAGAGAGCACTCTACTGAAATATATATATAATGCAGAGAGCACTCTACTGAAATATATATATAATGCAGAGAGCACTCTACTGAAATATATATATAATGCAGAGAGCACTCTACTGAAATATATATATAATGCAGAGAGCACTCTACTGAAATATATATATAATGCAGAGAGCACTCTACTGAAATATATATATAATGCAGAGAGCACTCTACTGAAATATATATATAATGCAGAGAGCACTCTACTGAAATATATATATAATGCAGAGAGCACTCTACTGAAATATATATATAATGCAGAGAGCACTCTACTGAAATATATATATAATGCAGAGAGCACTCTACTGAAATATATATATAATGCAGAGAGCACTCTACTGAAATATATATATAATGCAGAGAGCACTCTACTGAAATATATATATAATGCAGAGAGCACTCTACTGAAATATATATATAATGCAGAGAGCACTCTACTGAAATATATATATAATGCAGAGAGCACTCTACTGAAATATATATATAATGCAGAGAGCACTCTACTGAAATATATATATAATGCAGAGAGCACTCTACTGAAATATATATATAATGCAGAGAGCACTCTACTGAAATATATATATAATGCAGAGAGCACTCTACTGAAATATATATATAATGCAGAGAGCACTCTACTGAAATATATATATAATGCAGAGAGCACTCTACTGAAATATATATATAATGCAGAGAGCACTCTACTGAAATATATATATAATGCAGAGAGCACTCTACTGAAATATATATATAATGCAGAGAGCACTCTACTGAAATATATATATAATGCAGAGAGCACTCTACTGAAATATATATATAATGCAGAGAGCACTCTACTGAAATATATATATAATGCAGAGAGCACTCTACTGAAATATATATATAATGCAGAGAGCACTCTACTGAAATATATATATAATGCAGAGAGCACTCTACTGAAATATATATATAATGCAGAGAGCACTCTACTGAAATATATATATAATGCAGAGAGCACTCTACTGAAATATATATATAATGCAGAGAGCACTCTACTGAAATATATATATAATGCAGAGAGCACTCTACTGAAATATATATATAATGCAGAGAGCACTCTACTGAAATATATATATAATGCAGAGAGCACTCTACTGAAATATATATATAATGCAGAGAGCACTCTACTGAAATATATATATAATGCAGAGAGCACTCTACTGAAAGAGAAAGAGATAATAGATAGATAGATAGATAGATAGATAGATAGATAGATAGATAGATAGAGCCTGATCCAAACCTACGCTATGGGCATGCTAAGCGTTGTAACTACGCTGTGACCATACGGACGCACGCAGTTACGATCAGTGAAGTTAGGGCAGGGTTTGCTGAGCGTATGAAAGCAAAACTAAGTACGAGTAAGGGGAGCACCTATTGCCGTGCATGGAAGCTACGCCGGCGTTAATACGTTACGCATACCAGCGTAGGTCTGGATCAGGCCCATAATGTCTGAAGGTGACCAAGATTCACATTGCAATTTTTAAGGAATGGAATAAATAATAAAATTATTGTTGCAAATAATAAAAAAAAACTATTCTTAACAGTCATAACTTCAATATCTAGGACCTGTTACACACCGTCGCTCATGCCTAAACGGCCATACTTACTGCGCATGTGCGAGGCAGATGTTACGCAACGAAGAACTGAGCGTATGGGCCTTGAGCGTACCCCCTTCGTAACTACGGTCGAGGGGGCGGGTGAGGCATTTAAATCATACAGTATGGGCGTGCTAAGCATTGTAACTACGCAAGGAGCTTATGGACGCCCACGGTGACGATCAGAAAAGTTAGGGTAGGGTAAGACGCCAAGAGTGAGTACGAACAAGGGGAGTGCCCTAGGGGAGTGCATCGTAGGTACGCTGGAGTAAGTACGCTATGCACATGAGCGTTTCATGAGCCTAGGTCTGGATCAGGCCCTAATTGTGTAGCCATTATTACGTAGATTGCGTATATGCGATCCAATCAGCATAGATTTGTGTCCTAGGCTGACAGCTGATTGGGGGATGGACCTGTAAACAGCCAGCAGCCAGCAGCGGGTGTCTCACATTGTCGGTTATAACATTGCTTTCCTGCCTTCTGCCTATTCCATTACCTTGTGTTCCTGATCTGCCCGTTTTTTGGGTTTGTGTTTCTCTCCTTCACCACTACCTTGCCTTCCGCTATTGCCTTTCCTTTGGAGTACTTGTTCCTTCCCCGTGTGTCTGACTGGAGGTCGCTCTGACCTTCAGTGTTCCATGTGTCGGCCGCTGGTCTCCTGCGTGCTCAAGTGTTTCCATCTACTCGCACTGTGTTCTATGGGTTCTTTCCCCTGCACTCCATCTGGTCTGTTTGCTCGAGTGTTTCCATCTACTCGCACTGTGTAGCATTCCCCCTCTGTCCCCATCTTCTCACACACAGGGGACCTGAATCACAGTTAAGAAGCAGATAAGAAGGAACGGATTTGCACTTATACGCACCTAAGTTGCAAGCCAACTCCCTTGACACACCAACGCTTTTGTTGTTCATTAACTGACTTAAGAAGGCAATAGTCAGCCTTATCTTTCCATGCATATGTCTCTTCTTAAGTAGCAAAAATACGCACGTACTTAGAAAACCGCGCTCTTACTGCCCCATTTAAATGACCCACCCACTTTTTTACAATTCCTGGCACGCCCCTTCTCACTTATCTCATTAAGAGCGGGGTTGTAAATTATTCTTAATGAATCACCTAATTCCTACAAAGATTGTGTAAATAAGGGCTCTTCACTTGCGAAAATATGCACAGAGGAGCGGATTCACACTTTTCCCGTGCGTATTTTTAGGTACAATTGAACCGCGCAGGCGTAGTAACTTTTTTTTTAACGTAAGCTACGTAGGATTTAGGCGTGGAAATCCATTACGCACAGGCGTGCCAGACCTCCATACGTGGGAAGTTAAGTAAAAATTGGGTGAGGGGAGGCATTTCAATGGCCTAATATGGGCGCGGTTAGGAAAGTACACACGTACCTTATGGAGTTATGGATGCCCTATGGTCACGGAAGTCAGCTTAAGTCCGTAAGTTCAAGGGGAGTGTCACAGGTGTTGCCTTGCAACTTAGGCGCGTATATTTGCGAACCCGTGCGTAGGTTTATCACACGTAAGTCTGAAAACAGTCCAGAGAAAGCAGCAGCTTCTTATCTGTAAATCAGGTCTCTGGTCCCTGGATTCAGTCTTTATTTATAGTTAGTTACTTTGATGCACTGATCAGGGGACTCCTCATTCAGTATTTTCCCATTCTCTTTCCTTTTTATGGAGACTTCACTATCAACTCTGTAGAGCTGATTGCCCTCCCATCCTCACAGCTGGACAATGGGCAGAAGCTACAATTGAAATGCCTGGTGAAAATCGCCAGGTCAGAAGACTTTGCATTGAATAGTACGATCTCCTTTTATAAGGATGACAGTTTGATATACAATGTCATCACAACCAAGGGGCAGGAGATATACGCTATAGAAAATGCCACCGTCTCCAAGAGTGGTCTGTATAAATGTCAAGTGTCTGTGGGAGGAAGAGAAAAAAAGAGCAATGAATTAAAAGTCAAGATCTCCAGTAAGTACATTGTTTTGTGTGACACAAAGTCCCAGCAGGGGGTGGTCAGTTATTACCAAGATGAGGGAAGAAGGGTCAGGAGAGAACGCTGATAATAGGGGGGGGTGGCTAGAGAGAGAGACCAGCAGAAGGAGAAGGATAGAGAGGATAGTGGGGGAAGAGGAAGCTAGAGAGATCGGTAGTAGTAGAGAGAGGGTACAGTGTGGGGAGAGGGGACCACGGAAAATAGTGGGGAAAGGAGGCTAGAGATAGAGACCAGCAGAAGGAGAAGGGGCTAGAGAGAAATGCATAGCGAGAGGGGACTATAGTGAACAGCAGGAGGAAGGAGATAGATAGAACAGTAGGTAGAGGGATAGAGAGAACACTTGAAAGAAGAGGCTAGAGATAAAAAAAAAAAAAGGGGGATAGAGAGTACAATTGTGAGAGGGGCTTAGAGAGACCAGCAGGGAAGAAGTGTCTGGAGAGAGCAGCTGGATATATCAGTGGGGATGGGGGGGATAGAGAGAACAGCAGAGGGGGATCTGGATATATCAGTGGGGATGGGGGATAGAGAGAACAGCAGAGGGGGATCTGGATATATCAGTGGGGATGGGGGGGATAGAGAGAACAGCAGAGGGGGATCTGGATATATCAGTGGGGATGGGGGATAGAGAGAACAGCAGAGGGGGATCTGGATATATCAGTGGGGATGGGGGGGATAGAGAGAACAGCAGAGGGGGATCTGGATATATCAGTGGGGATGGGGGATAGAGAGAACAGCAGAGGGGGATCTGGATATATCAGTGGGGATGGGGGGGATAGAGAGAACAGCAGAGGGGGATCTGGATATATCAGTGGGGATGGGGGATAGAGAGAACAGCAGAGGGGGATCTGGATATATCAGTGGGGATGGGGGGGATAGAGAGAACAGCAGAGGGGGATCTGGATATATCAGTGGGGATGGGGGATAGAGAGAACAGCAGAGGGGGATCTGGATATATCAGTGGGGATGGGGGGGATAGAGAGAACAGCAGAGGGGGATCTGGATATATCAGTGGGGATGGGGGATAGAGAGAACAGCAGAGGGGGATCTGGATATATCAGTGGGGATGGGGGGGATAGAGAGAACAGCAGAGGGGGATCTGGATATATCAGTGGGGATGGGGGATAGAGAGAACAGCAGAGGGGGATCTGGATATATCAGTGGGGATGGGGGGGATAGAGAGAACAGCAGAGGGGGATCTGGATATATCAGTGGGGATGGGGGATAGAGAGAACAGCAGAGGGGGATCTGGATATATCAGTGGGGATGGGGGGGATAGAGAGAACAGCAGAGGGGGATCTGGATATATCAGTGGGGATGGGGGATAGAGAGAACAGCAGAGGGGGATCTGGATATATCAGTGGGGATGGGGGGGATAGAGAGAACAGCAGAGGGGGATCTGGATATATCAGTGGGGATGGGGGATAGAGAGAACAGCAGAGGGGGATCTGGATATATCAGTGGGGATGGGGGGGATAGAGAGAACAGCAGAGGGGGATCTGGATATATCAGTGGGGATGGGGGATAGAGAGAACAGCAGAGGGGGATCTGGATATATCAGTGGGGATGGGGGGGATAGAGAGAACAGCAGAGGGGGATCTGGATATATCAGTGGGGATGGGGGATAGAGAGAACAGCAGAGGGGGATCTGGATATATCAGTGGGGATGGGGGGCTAAAGATAGCTCCAGGAAATCTCCAGACTATGAATAGTTTATTCTTCTCATTATGATTCTGATTTGCACTCCTAGAATTATTTGCACCGTCCATCACAATCTCTAAGACTGAGGTAAAAGAAGGAGATGAAGTCAAAGTCCATTGCGCAGCTACGAGAGAGGAACCCCCCATGTACTTCACATTCTACAAACAAGTGGACAAGCAGGATGGGAAGGACACCATCGGAGAAGAAAAATCCAAGACGTCCATCACCGATCCGTTTGCCGAAGTCAGTTTTGAGATAAAGGAAGGGGAGAGTATTTTGCATTTCTCATGTAAAATGAAGCTGATTACCATAACAGGGGACGAAGTCTCCCCTCTTAGTGCTCTGCAATCCATCACTGCCTTGGGTAGGTATGGGTTCTTCCTCCCTGTCCTCACTCATCTCTAGATAAGGTCTTATGCTACGATCTGATCATAATATTGTACACGTTAGGCCAGAGACCTGTAATTGCCATATAAAATGGTTATAAAAGGCATCTACTTGCACCTCTTTGTATGGGTTATAGGTCACGCTATGACTAGCTGTCCATATGTGCGTCTATACAACTGTCTTTCCTATAGGCTGCACATTTATTTATAGTGTGTATCCAGGGTCAGGGATACTCTGTGCCATCAGGGCCGCCAAGAGGAATTCTGGGCCTTGGTACAACTTCTTGCCCCCCTTCCCCGGTATTGATAATGCATATACCTGTGTGCCGATAGAAGGGGTGTGTTCAATCCCCTTGGAGGCGTGGGCTGTGCCTCCTTGGGGGCATGCCTAGCAGGTGGGGTGAAGTATGGTCATTGGGCCCCAGCCCCAGTTTCCTTGGTGCCAGTGGGTAACATTTAAGGTAGGGTCCTGTGTTCGGAAATCTGGAGCCCTGGATTGTGGAACCATCCCTTACTGTAGAGGTCTCCCCTCACGTGTACGGACTTTAGAATCGCACGTTAGACGGCCTACGGATTTCCGCTGCCGCTGTGGATGAAGTCTTTCAACCCCGAGCCAGACTTATCGATCCGGCCTTAAGTCACACAGTAGCAGTAGCCACCCATGTGTGTTGTCTGTAGCACCAGCCTCAGAGATCAAGAGGAATAAGGTTGGGAAGTCATTCAAACAAGTAGCATGCGATGGTGAGCTGTCTCCATCTCAATATAGAGATGAATTCAGGAGACATACACAAACAGGACCGCCATCAGAGGGGGACAGCCGGAACTTGTATACCAGGCACGGACAGAGAGGGGGCCCAAGAGTCCTGTCCGTCCTGGGACGCTTGTGGATAGCTATACATATACCAGTAGGAATCAATGGTATACTCACTGTACATCGATTCCTGCTTGTGTCCCCCCCCCCCAGTCTAGCTGGACTGCAGATTGCTGATGCGCAGATCGGACTTCCCTGCACTTTGGCCCTCTGTAATTTGCGTCTGGCTGGGAAATCGATTGCTTATGTCTTGCTAAGGCATAGCAATCAATCCCCAGAGCACTGAACACAGTGCTCCATAACCTAAGTAAGTATCCCCAACCCACTCCCTAACCCTAACTCTAAGTCTTACTACTGCAGCCTAACCCTAAGCCCCCCCCCCCCCAGCCCAACCCTAAGTCCCCGTCGGTGGGGCTTCCAAAATTGAATCTGTGAATATGTGAATCACATACTCCCCCATTCCTAAAAAAAAGTTCTAACACTGCTGCCATTTGAAACAGGGACAGCCAAAAAGCAAATTTCAGCTGTCCCTGCATCATAATGCACCCTTACAGGGACTCGCAACGATTACCATGTATCCCACTTATTGTTTTCCGTATTCAGGGGGCCGTATTCAGAGAACCGTTTTTGCTGGAAGTCCCATGCATTTATTTAGGATCGGATGAACTGCGCATGCATAGTAACTAAATTTACGCTATCTACGTAGATTTTACGCACGGAACTCCATTAGGCGCGGACTTGTGAATTGCACTTGAGGAAATACGTGCGGAGGGGCATGGTTGTAATCCGTCCAGAGAAAGATACGTGAAAGTGGGTGGGGGGAGGCATGTAAATGACCATTTGAGGGCGTGGTTAGTTAGATACGCATGTACGAAAGTATTATACGCACGGCAATGCACACTTATAGATAAGATTGCTCGAGGCTCTCGTAAATCAAGCACGACCTGACCGTGTGAGGGAAGTGTCATGGGTGTGAACCTTTCGCTGACCGATCTCTGAATACGGCCCTTAATCTCTGCCTGTCCATATCTATGTACTGTATAATGCCTCATTCTGTGTTGCTTATTTGTTTGCTCGGCTTGGTTTTTGTATTTAAAACCCCTCCCTTGCATTTCTTTGCATGGCAGCTCCGTTTACCACGCCGGTAATCAAAGTCTCGCCGTCGCTGAACTTCACCGAAGGTAACAACATGATGGTGAACTGTTCCATCCGGAAGCCCAACGTACGGCCAGAGGAGGTGACCATCACGCTCCAGAAGGACGGTCACATTGTGAATAGCTCCACCACCGAGACTTTATCCTATTTTCAGTTTGCTACCATGAGAGACATGGGAAATTACACGTGTAAGGCAGAGGGAAGAAGGGCTTCAAAGTCCAGCAGTGTTATGATCACCGTGACAGGTATGTCTAAGATTCCCCAGGACTGAGGGGATATTACTATGGATAGAGACATGGTGTATGGTACCAGTGCTCAGTGCTCTGTATAATCAGTCACACAGCTGTGTAACTACTAGGACTGAGGAGGTATTACTAGTGTTCAAGTTTGTGTTAATCATGTAACACAAAGGAAAACCAGTAACAAAGTAGTTGTAAATAGGGTAAATAAATGTTAAGCAGTAGTCTTAATAGGCAAGTAGAGCTGTTCCATAGAGTGGGTGCAGCCCGGAAGAAGTCCTATAACCAGGAAAGAGAGCATTTGGTTAGTGTAGTGGAGATCTGAGAGAGCGAGCTGGGATATATCTTGAGACAAGTGATAATATGTATGTTAAAAGCTTAAGCTTAAGTTCAGCCTAGGGCTCCACATTGGCCAGGACTGGCTCTGTGCCAATGTGCACCACACGTCACCCATCGGACGTACATTCAGGTTTGAAGATGTGATCCTATAGAAGAAGCTAAGTCCGGTCTGGTGAAATCTTTTATATCTCAAACACCCGGGCTTAACTCATAGAAACATAGAAAGTGAGGGCAGATAAGAGCCACATGGCCCATCTAGTCTGCCCATTTGTTTATTGAAAACTATACTGACCCTAGACCCTATTTACCCTCAATTTGGGTTACAATTTAGGATACCCTTATATTTATCCCAAGCATGTTTAAATTGTTCTACTGTATTGGCCTCAACCACCTCAGATGGGAGAATATTCCATTTATCTATCACCCTTTCAGTGAAGTCATTTTTCCGCACATTTCCTTTGAATCTACCACCCTCCACTCAATGGCAGGAAGCTGTTTTCTCAATATTGATGCTCTCTCTCTCTTTCTCTCTTCTTTCAAAATAACGTATAGGTCCAAATATATTTTATTAGGTTTTGTTTGGAAATGAGAGACCAGTCTGTATATTTAGTCATTCATTCCTATTTCCTGTCCCAGGCGATCCTCTAAACTAACAAGCCTATAAGATTGTTCTGTTGTCCTCATTCGCAATGTTGGGGACGAGGAGAAGACATTTCTTTATACCACCTTTAATACTAATAATGCAATCTATAATCCCAATTCTTTACAGAACTATTTCCAAGACCACGGCTGACGGTCCACCAGAAAACTAAGAACCGGTTCATCAATGAAGGAGACAGTTTATCTTTGGAATGTTCTCTTTCTGGTTTATCTCCAGAGGTTTTTAACAAAGTGGATTCTTATTTCATCGTACACAGAGAAATCAAAAGATCTGTCAAACTTGGAGAAAAGTTCTACTTAACGGCAAAGGAAAGTGACAGTGGAAAGTACACGTGTGAACTCACAATATCCAACGTTACTAAAACTAGCGAGCCAATAGCCATACTGGTTTATGGTGAGTACACACTTAAAGTGGTGGTGACTTGTGGGGCACTTGGGTTAAGGGGGACATTTTGAGGAGAGTAATTCTGCTCTTGACCACTGCACATGTGCAGTAGCCTCGCAACAGTGTGTTCTGTGCATGCATATAGCGGTGTAGAGAAAAATGGCTTTTATATATATATATATATATATATATATATATATAGAGATGATTAATATTATCAGTATTAGTTGAACACAGTTCCAGCGTAGATCTGATAGCCTTGCTGTATTCAGGTGTCATAGTGACATATCACTCAGCCTTACAACTTTACTGTGACTGAATTGCATTCTGAACGCCAGGAGTGATCCACAGCCTAACCTCTGGCTTAGACTTACTTACGCAAGAAGCTTGTGTGCACAGCCTAATATACAGAGGTCTAATGACCATTAACAGAACACCACATAGAACTATAACTGGAGTTCATAGTCGACTTCCAATTATTCTACAACTAATGACCACAATTTCCCATCAGAACTTTATTTGAGAAGATGGGGGTCATACATGAAGAATAGGCGGTAAACCTGGCATTTGGTATTTTCTTTTGCCTATCTACTCCTTGGTGTTTGCCTTTCTTCTCAGCTCCTGTTACCAAGCCTGTGCTCAAACATATTATCAAGGACAACAGAATGGTGGTACCGGGAGATACATTGGCGCTGACCTGCAGGTCCCAGTCTGGGACCCCTCCTATCACTTACTCCTTGTACCGGGGACTTAAGCTACTTGATACAAAGACGGTGTCTTATAACATAGAAGCTAGGTTTCTGTTAAACGTGACCAAACCGAATGATTCAGGACAGTACCAGTGTATTGCCGCCAATAGAAACGAGAAGACACGGGAACAAAGCAACATTGTCAACATCACCGTTATCAGTGAGTAGCCTTTATTATATGTCTTACTTGTCTACGACATGCCAGGAAAGGATATTACAACATAGTGACAGACAATGAATATATTGAGTTTATGAATATGGGAGCATGTTCACACTTCCCCCGTTTTAAGAAACCTTATTGCACTTTTCCTTCTTATGCACGGAGAAGCCCCCCCCCCGGCTGATCTAAATCCCTCCCCCTTTCCACATCTAACTAAAACCTCCTGAGGTGGCAATAGCACGCCCCCTTCTACCTAAACTCACCTTAAGTGGTACGCAGATTGCATAAATTACCTACTACGCATGCATAGTAGGGCATTTCTGAAAGACCGCATTTACGCAATCTACGTAAGATAAAGATACGTAGATTACGTTAAAAAATTACTACACATGCGCAGTAGTAAATATCGATAAACACCGGACGTATATGTTATACATCCGGTACTCTGAATATGGGCCTAAGTTTTTATTGTATTTGGATTTTTGGACATTAATGCAACAAATGTTGTGATTGTGAGGGTACAGGATGAAGGTAGCAGAGTAGGAAGAGAAGAAAAGGTCAGACACTTCCTCTTCGTTTGGAGGATGCAATGAGGATAAGGTGCCAGAGTGTGATGGAAAGTCAATCTTGGCCTTGGTTCAGTAGAGAACTAAGGCCCTGATTCACACCTAAGAAGCAGAGGCTTCTTAGGTGCGTAACTGGCCAATTTTTGATGAACTACGTGTGGTCTCACTAAGTGTGAATCCAGTCCTAAATGTATAAAAAAGGCTTTGTGGGTGAGTTTTTTAAGGTTTTGTGTGTCCTTAGTGTGCCATGGCTGACATTGAAGTCAGTAGCTGGATCAAGGGCAGTACTCCCATATCAGGAGAGTGTAAATTAGACAATGGAGTCAGAAGGTGGAGTACAGATTGAGCAAGTTGGTTTATATTTTAATGGCATTAAGATTTCCTCGGGTGTGAGAAGGTTTTTGTAGAATTAGACAGCAATAGAATAGAACTAATGGTTCCGGGGGAAAAGGTGATGGGTCCATATACATACCTAAGAGTTAGTTAGGTGAGGACAAATCCACACTTAACTCATCCGTCCTGCCCATAACAGGTAACTTGTTTTTAGGTAGTTGGTCATTTCGCAAATCTCCGCATCTAAGAAGCAGAAGCTTTTTAGGTATGAATATGATCCATGCTCTGCGAGAGGATGAGGGACATTATTGAGATCAGAGACTGAGTGTAGTATAGAGAATACCAGATCAATGCAATTGCCATCCTTAGAAGTAGAAGAATAACTCCACTGGAAGAGGACAAAGAGAGAAGGTTATAGAGAAAAGCTTAGAGGCATCAGGAGAAGCGGGATAATGGTTAATGGGGATGCTAGAATCACCTAGGAGAGGCCTGGCCATCCTGTGGCTCTCCCCAGCATTCTTTAACTGCATAGGCACAGCTGATACATTACAAAGCATGCTGGGAGTGGTAGTTTCACAGGCCTGACCTAGGATGACCATACCATTAGATTGTACATGGCCAGCATGCCATTGGTGGAGGGTACCATTTTAGATAGTGCTACTCCTCAGTCCCTTCCTATCCCCTTTATATACATGGATAACAATGCTGTTATGTGTAGGCAGTTCACCCTTTATGCACAGAGCAGTGTATATCAGGACCTTCCTCCTTAGATTGGACGATCTCACACACTCGTTACTGCTTTTCATATGGACGTAATTACTGTAGGTGGGTTGTCAAGATTCGATTTGTGGGAGTAATTTGGAATTGTATGAGGTGCGTGCATGCTGCAGACCCTCTAACATGACCCATTCCATTAGGTACCATTTAATCCGCTCCTGAGCTTCCAACTGTCACTCACCTGGTTTAAAGGAATTAACTGATATTTAAAAAACGATTTGCCTCTTCCACAAAGGAGGTTACCATAGAAACTGACAGTTGGAAACTGAGGAGCAGAGTGTTTTGTACCTAATGGAATGGGTCATGTTGGAGGGTATGATGCTATCAGTGCCCATTGGGCCGGTCTGAGGCAACTCTTCCTTTTTCCTGTAGTTCCTGTGCAGAATGTGAACCTCACCATTATCCCAACCAACGGTGAGGTGGAAGAGGGCACAGAGTTAACCTTGTTGTGCACGGTAACCAATGGAACTCTGCCAATCAACTTCCAGTTTTATAAGAAGGGAATGGAAACTCCTCTGCACAATGTGACCAGTACAGTCCTAGCGCATACTTCCTTTGAAGTGCCGTCGTTTAGCAAGAACAGGGATGGGGCCTATTACTGTGTTGCCTCCAACAGAGCCAGCAAGGGCATCAAGAGCACATCCATGAATGTTAAAGGTCAGATACGACACTGCATCTTACATCATTGATTTCATTGTACCAATGGACCATATCCAGACTTGCAATGGTGATCCGATGCTAGATTCCCTTGCTCGCACGGCCTTCCACCCCGACCTTCGGATTTCCGATGCGTCCTCACTCTGGATAGGGTGGCAAGCATCGGACACGCCCCTTCTATAATAATTAAGGACCGGATTCAGAGATGCGTGTGTGTAAAGTACGCAAATTTATGCGGGCACGGCGCAAGGCAACTCCCAGGACACTCCCCTAGCATGGACGGGTTTTTGGTGACTTACGCTTCCATAGGGCACCCTTAACTGTACGTGCGTACATGACAAACTGCGCCCTCAAAAGCTCATTTAAATGCCTTCCCCGTCCAACTTCACCTAACTTACGGAAGACAGCCACGCCCCTCCGTACGTATGTCCCTAAGTGCGATTCACAAGGCCGTGCTTAATGGACATGCGCAACTGCATGCGCAGTTACTCTGCTCCTAAATATACGCACGTAAAACCACGCAAAATCGCATCTGTGAATACGGTCCTAAATGCCTCCCTCCATCCCTAGCGTTCATACTTGCCCTGCCAATGGAAACATGTCGCAAATCAAATTCCTATGGAAGTCTGGATCCAGATCCGTAATGACATTGCGCACTCGGCGCAAAATGTAGGCGTTTTCTTATCCAAGCAGAGTCTGGATCCGGTCTGATTTTTTATACCGGCAAGCTATAATGATTTGAGAATGGCAGCGTTATGTTATTGGCGGGAAATGCCATTACATATCATTCATCTAATATTAACTATATTAATATTGATAGACCATTATGGCTAGCCCCTAAGCCAATCAAGGGGTGGTACCGTTATTTCAAACCCAACCTAAAGAGTTAAACAGTCCTAGGGCCAGATTTACTAAGCTGCAGGAGAGGAAAAGTGAAGATATTGCCCATAGCAACCAATCAGATTCTAGCTGACATTTTGTAGTATGTAAAAGGAAAGTGAGAGCTAGAATCTGATTGGTTGCTATAGGCAACATCTTCACATTTCCTATCCCTCAGCTTAGTACATCTAGTTCCTAGTTTTGCTATTAACCCTCAGATGTTTCCTTTGTTCCAATCATTCCGGAGTTAGATAATTGTCTTTTCCAGTTAGGATCTGACCATTGTGTTTCTGCTTTCAGCCGTTCTCGCTACCTGGAAGAAAGGGGTTATCGGCACTTTTGTCTTTCTCATTCTTGCCGCTGCAGTGGCGATCGGTCTCTACTTATACCTGGACAAGAAGAAAAAGGGTAACGCGCCTTCTTCATGAACTATAGGATAACGTTTTTTTAGATACTTAGGCCCTGATTCAGAGGCTGAAAATAAGAACTTAAAGTTACGCCTGGGCTAAACCATGTTGATTTCAGGGGAGTCAAATTTCATTTGTTGCAACAGTATTATAGTTAAAAGGTGATGTTTCCCAGCTCAAGTCTAATTAGCAGTTTAAAAGTGAAGCTGATCAGGTATCTGTGTGCAATAAGTAAAAGCAAAGCATTCTCCCTGCATGCACAGAATAAAATTAACTTGACTCCCCCTGAAATCAACATGGTTTAGCCCAGGTGTAACTTTAAGTTCTTATTTTCAATCTCTGAATCAGGGCCTATATAACAACACATAACATCTTTGTTTTTTTCATATATACCGCCTTTTAATAAAATATTAACCTGAAATATTCTTTTGTAACAATGACAAATATTTTCAAAGTGACATTTAATTATAGTGTTATTAAAAGATATCAACGTCTATGTCCGAGCATGAGGACAGGTCAGGCCACACACTCACCCCATAAATGGCAGTGGACTGCCCCCCCCCCCACATCCAGAGTTGTGGACATGGGCGATGGCAAATTTAGTACTTGATTTTAAATCTGCTCCAACACGATCAATTGTTGAGGCCAGATTTACTAAGCTGCAGGTTTGGAAAAGTGTAGATGTTGCCCAATGCAACCAATCAGATTCTAGCTGATCACGTGGCCGAGATTATAAATGAGGCCCCTGGCATGACATAAGTCATTCGCCGGAGGGACTGTGAAGGAGAAGGACATCGTCACCAGCCCCAGCCAGATGCAGAAGACGCGGATCCGATGTCCAGCTGATCGTCGCCTGTCAACAGAGAAGCCTAAAGAACAGTGAATAGCAGCATTAAATATTGAAACTTTGCATTTTAAAATGTGTAACATGTCATTTATGGATTTTGATATTTATTTACACTATGCCTGCATAATAGTTAACATCTATTATACGGACCATATTTTTAATCATTAACTAGGAACGGGGACAAAATTGTTTGCTTAAATTTGAGGGGACATATAGTATTTACCTAAATAATGTAGAGGGCATATACTATTGACATGACTGATGGAGGGGACATATCATTTACATTAGGTTACGGAGGGCATATACAGTATTTTGATTAGAATTGTAATGGGGGATAGTATGGTTGCAGCAGCATGCCATTAACCCTTGGCATGCTGTC
>WWET01008183.1:3409-16772 GCA_011038615.1 Limnodynastes dumerilii | reverse complement strand
TCTCTTTCTCTCTCTCTCTCTCTCTTTCTTCCACTCTCTCTACCAGATTTTTGTATAACGCAGTGAAACATTTGAGCATTAAACTGATGATGTCTATTCACTGATTCACTGCTTTCCAGGGCTGTAAATGATGTTAGTTCAAGCAATGAAAAGTCAGCCGTGGAAATGAAAACTGGTAACCTGTATGTTGGTAAGTTATCTAAAGGGACGCAGACCCAAAAAATAAATGATCAGAACTACATTTTTAGGCAAAAATCCATTCTTAATGTTAACTGATAGCCTATAAAAATAAAGCATGAACTTCCTGCTATGTTGCAGCGATTCTACATTAAATGATTAAGCTGCAGTCAATTAAGCTGCTGTGACATCACTGCCTCTTCCTCTATTTATGTCAGACATATTTGCCTGCGGGAACGGACGAATCATCTCGGCTCTGGATATTCCCTCGGTTTATGGCCAGCTTTGCTTTATGTTCCGATTGCTCATGTAACTGGCTGTGGGCCACAGATAACAATGAATTAGTGATAATACTATTGTCTGTTTTGGATACAGAGAGAAATTAGAGAAAGTGGCAGCAGATAAGAGCCACACGGCCCCTCCAGTCTACCCATGACCATATCCAGCCACACTGACCATATAAGCTATTTGACCCTTTATTTATTTTACTATTTAGGATATCATTATATTTATTCCAAGCTTGTTTATTGTGTTATCCTCTATCCAATCAGATGTGAGGTTATTTCACTGATCAACATCCCCTTTTGTTACTTTTATGCACACTGGGCCTGTTTCTGAATTACACCAATGCGCTGTGAGTACTAACGCACAGCATATCAGCATGCACGCCCCCCCTGACACTCCCCCTGTGGCCGGCGTAATTACACACTGTTACGCCGGCTGAAGCCTACCCTAACTTCAGCTGGTGTAACAGTGTGAAATTACACCGGCCACAGGATCATAACGGCCCAAACCCAGCCCTCCCGCCCTCATTTCCTTACCTCCCCCGCCTTCCTTGCCTAACTGTTGCGTAGTTACGCCCCCTCAGCCGTAACTACGCAACAGTTAGGGACACCCGCTCCTGAGGAACAGGTTTCCCTAACTACGCCGGACAACATCTGCCTGGCACATGCGCAGATTGGCAGAAATGCCGATCTTACGCATCCGCCCGCCGTAAATACGTGTCCAGATTTCTACCTTAACATTTATGACTTTGTCGTAATGGGGCTTCCCCCGCTCTGAGTCCTAATTTAAATGCCTATCTCCGCCTATATGGCAGAGATACGGAAAACGGGACAGCCCCTTTTACGTAACAGCTGGTGTACGTAAGCGCACAACATTCTTGACGGGAATTACGCAATCATCATGCGTAATTCCCCTGTTGTATGTATCCCAGGATCTGGGCCATGGTCTCTAATGTGTTTATGCCTTTCTGGAGCTAAGATGGCTGATCCAGAGGTGAGCAGACACAAATAATCTGCTTACGGCAAATGCACCAGCCAAAGGTCATGTCTGAGTCCAGAGGACTGACACTTTACACCTTATTTTAGACCATCATGTTTGAAATGTAACATAAAAGATATAAAATGGCTGCTGGCGCATTGTATTGGTATAAAATACTTGACTGTGGGTCCCCGTCACGAATGGCCCTATTTCGATAGGGCTGTTCTCTCCCAGCCAGTTGGGAACTGAAGTGGCGAAGCAGTCGAACATGGAGTTCCGAATGGTAAGTATCCCCAAGCCATTCCCTAATCCTTACCCAAACCCTTACCTTCCATTACCCTAACCCTCCCTTCCCCGCAGCCTGACCCTAACCCTAACCTCCCCCTTTCCACGACCCTAACCCTCCCCCTAACACTAAAAGTCAGTCCCCAGAGAGGTTACTCACCTCTCCTGCGGCTGGTCTATCGGCGCTTCCAAAAATGAATGGCTGAGTATGCTGATTGGCACACTCACCCATTCAGAGAAAACAATCTAAAATGGATGCTATCCGAAATAGAGACAGCGAAAAAGGACTTCGTTCCCCGAAAACACCGAAAATACTTTATATATTTATTAGATTAAAAAGATCATGATTTTTTAAATCTAAATTAATAGTTTGATATTGTTTTAGTGTATTCATTTTGCAACTGAAGCGCTCAAGCTATTCCTATAACCTCAGTCTCCAGTATACATACATTAATGTGTAATGTGTACATGGTCCAGCATTGAATTTGGCTGGCTTGTGCCCATCTCACATACCATTCAGAATACATCATTCTTCTGATTGATTTGTTTATTATTATTGGCTAAACCAAGTTTACAAAGTCAGAGGTCTAGATTTACTAAACTGCTGTAAAGGAAAAGTGGAGATGTTGCCCATAGCAACCAGTCAGATTCTAGCTATCACTTTCCTATTACATACTAGAGAATGTCCGCTAGAATCTGATTGGTTGCTATGGACAACATCACTTTCCTCTTTTTGCAGTTAAGTAAATCTAGCTCTAGGTCTGCAGACAGCTGTATCCATATAACAGAGCTGCTGTTCTTGGACTTGCGTGTGTGATCCACATGTGCGAATACATGTGTAGTTCTTTGTTCCGCTCTCCCGCCCCCGTTTTTAGGTGTCTAAAGGCACTTAGGCAACCTTAAGTCACAATGACTACGCCACCGCTTCTTAGGCAGGGTTGCCGACACTCCCGGAATATCCAGGAGTCTCCCAAAATTTTGGTCAGTTCTCCCGGTATCCCGGGAGAGCCAGCAAAGCTCCCGCAAATCCCACCAGGCATCAATTACTTATGTAATCCCTAGTGCCAAGCCCCGTCCATCCCCTGAAACGCTAGAGAATACAGGAGTGATTGACAGGGGGTGGTGCTAATAACACAATTTGCATAAATCGCATCATTAAGCCCCACCCCTTGCAGACATCTATAGCTTCCCTCTGGGTTCTCCACAAGGTGTCCGCAGCGCCATACAAAATACAACAAAATACAGCAAAATACAGTACAGACATACAGGGTATGTTCTAATTTCATTATGCAACTAGTTATGGGAATGCATGTAATGTTGTACTCAGATTTTAATGTTTTTTTATTTCAGGCAGCATCCAAAATGAAGATGAGCTACAAATTCTGAAAACAGCCGAGGAAAACATAGGTAGGACCTGAGTGATTATTTCTTATTATGATGTACTACAGTATGAATCAGCCGGGAAATGGGATGGTTTTATCCCTGTGGAGTGTATTGCTTGTCTGCCCTCATCTATTACCAAATATTTCCAGGATTCTGCTAAATGTTTCCAAACCTAAAAAAAATGAAATGTCATTCACGCAGCTATGGATGACAAGAGATGTTTTTTTCTGTTTTTGGTATCGTGGATCACCCAGTTGGATACCTCATCAATGTTTATAGATGTTACTAAGAAAGGACATTGTGAAACACAGTTCCACATTATTTCCTAGGGGGTCTAGCGATCATTCCATGGAGGGTTTTTTAGCTGGTTGACAAAGTCACAACCTATTAATAACCTGCTCAGAAAATCAGAAGGCGTGTTTACTTTCCACTGATGTTTATGATTGGATCGAGCTGGGGTCATAGAATGGACTGTGGTGTAGATCCAGACCTAAGTTGTTTATACGTTTGTTGGCGTAGCGTATTTACGCTATCGTAAGTACTATGCACTGCCCTCGCTCGTACGTAATTTACTCGATTTACGCTGCTAAACCCTCGCTTAACTTTTCCAAGCGTAAGTACGGACCTAATCCGGCCCATACTGTACAATTTAAATGCTCCGCCCACAAAACGTATTTCCTGGTATTGTAAGGTTGACCTTCCCCTTCGTTCGTATTTACGCTGAAGTTACGTACGATCAGAGTTACGTGGCGTAACATGTGCTGCGCGCATGCTCAGTACATACAAATAGGCGATTTTACGTCAGCGGCTAGCGTAAATACACTAGCATACTGAGGTCTGGATCTGCCCCTATATCTTAGGGCTGGAGAACTGGATCTAGAAGTCCTCTGTCGCTGTCGTCGTAACACTGTCCACTTTGTCAGAGTTCCGTTAGTGGATCTCAGCGTGATCCTAAGGAGAGGCCGCTCCCCTCGCACATACAGATTTCCGAACGGAGGATCATCCCTTAAACTTAATACTCTGGGGCCAGTGTGTAAATAAGAATTGTATTTAAGGATTTAACTAAGTTCTTACTGTACGGCTTGATTGCGGGCCCCCCTTCAGCTGGGTCAATCTGCCCATGCACACGTTCTGACCAAGTTCTACTTGTTTTGCCCACAAATAGCCATATTTGATCTAACTCCACCCAGTCCCACCTCTTTTGTAACCTGAAAATTAGGAGGTTGGGAGGTTTGTGTGAAGGGACCTGAAGTCTTCGGTCAGATTACTTGCAGAAGGGGCAGAAGCACACAAGTGCTGAGCCAGAGCAGAACAAGGAACACAGATTGCACATGCGGCTTCACAAGAGGAAGTGTTCAAGGAGTTTAAATCAGGGTTGCCGACTCTCCTGTCCGGGAATGTCCGGGAGACTCCCAAATCTCCCGCAGAGGGCTTGAGGTCTGTGGTTTCATGAAAAACACAGCCTCAAGTCCTGCACCCCTGCCTAGCAACACTAGTATCCTAGTATTACTAGGGGCAGGGAGGGACTTGATGATGCAATTTGTGTCATTAAGCCCCGCCCCCATCCCTACTAAACCTAAAAAGGAGGTAATTAATAGTCAGGGGGTGGAGCTTAACAATATGATTTGCATACATAGCGTCAAGCCCCATCCCCTGCATGCGTCTATGGTTCCCTCCGGGATCTCCCAGAGGGAAGCTTTTAAAATTCGGCAACCCTGATTTAAATAGGGAGTGGTTGTCACATGATCAACAGATCCAGGAAGTGATGGAAAGTGATCATGTGATAGTGGAACCAGGAAATGGAACCTGAGAAGGAAGTTCATGTGATTGGACACAATGTAAACAAAACATGAAGACATGGTAAGGAAAAGCTGATGTGTAACAACTAGGTTATAGGAGGTATAATTGGAAAATGACTGAGATTCAATCCAAGAGATAACAGACAAACCACAGGGGGTAACAGCGCTAAATCATAAATATTGAAATATATCATCTGGTTCTGATGAAAGTATACACCAAAGCATACGGCTTTGAAAAAGTCCGCTGGACGGACGAAACGCGTAAGCGATACAGAGATTTACACGTGGAGCAGTTTATGCACTTTGCACGGAGCACTTTGTTTGGAGATTGCGGGATACGGAGCCTGAGTTTGGAGATTGCTTTGTGAACCAACGGAGGAGAGGTCTTATTTCTACCAAGGAGGGTGGCCACCCCTTAACAACAATACAGCTGAGGTATCAAGTGAGATATTTGGAGGACCGGGGCGCTTCCATCAACTCCCGAGGACCGGGTAATGCCCTACTTCCCAACTTACTTCCAGCTGATTAAAAACAGTATATGAACCTTCCTCTATTGCCCCGCTCAGGCTTTATATTTCTCCTCACTCCATATAATTGGCATTTCAGCCTTGATCTGTCAGCTACAGGGCTGTGGAATAGAGCTTACTCTAACTTATTTTTGTGTGCATATTTGCTCCCTGGTTTTATTTAACGTTTTATTTGAATTGTATTAATAAATCTGTTTGAGACATCAGGTTGCCGTTGGTGTATACTTTCATCAGAACCAGATTATATATTTCAATATTTATGATTTAGCGCTGTTACCCCCTGTGGTTTGTCTGTTTTCTTCTTTAAGGGAGAATAGCAATTTCTCCCCTACAGCAGCTTTCTCCCATTATAGCGCCATTCAGTATCTTTTCTTTCAATCCAAAAGATGCCCAATTTCACCAGCCACAGAGATCCAATCAGGAACCACATTGCTCATAAGTTAAGCTTCCAATTTAAGAACCATGGTGACTTATATTTATATTTCTTTGTTTTTATTTTTTATTCAGTTTTTTGTATTCTTATATACTACTTATACCATTGTACCTGTCATGTCAATTGATTGAGGATAACTTGAATGGATTTTTATTGGATTATGTTATCTCTTTTCAGGGAACAATGAGCAGAACCATGATGGAGAGTACACAGAAGTAGATGATGCCACCTCAGATACCCATGAAGGTCATTATTTATTTTTCTGTGTTTTGACCATGATCTCACTGAGCGTAAGATGTTTTTGCGTGCAATAAGTGACTGTTTATCCAACATCTGATTGGAGTTCAGCGGATAATAACGAGCAAGAACCTAAAGAGTGTCTATGGCGCATTTAGTTGCAATAATGGCAGCAATATGCTTTTTATACACCTTTGCCTCTCCAGGTGTATAGATACATGTTCCAGCATACACGTACAGTATAGATGTATAGCATCGTGGTAGACCTAGAGTACCACAGGTTAGCCAGGTAAAGTATACAGTCAGTTATAGTATACAGTGTCATGACCCTGACCTCACCTGAGGCCTTCGTGACTTATCTGGGACACAAGGGGTTAATCACAACAGTCAGCTGGTCTGTTCTCCAATGACTAATGCCCCTCTCACCCCAAATATGACTTATTACTAATGAACTGCCACCACCAAGGCTATTCACATATTCACAGGAGGTCTTAGGTTCTCCTTTACACAAATCTAACAAAATTATGCTTTATCAGAATTATCATCAATTATAATAGACTCAGAAAGATCCCTTCTGTTATTATTAAGTAGCATTTAATAACCAAGCTGGCCTGACACGTGAATCCGTAAGAACACAGAGACATGAACTTATTCATTGATATTTGATATGATAGGAATCACAATGCTTAGTTACAACAAGAATAACAAAATTGACATACAACATGTGATACAGTTTCTTATTAAATAAAAAGGGGAAACACAGACTTATGCAAATATCTTCCCTGCCTGGGATTAGCAGAATACTTATAGAGAACATCTCCTTCCTGCAAAGATTCCATGAAGTGAACCAAACTTATCTGGGCTATACTTTTAAAGGCAAAAAAAGCTCATCTCCAACAGCCGCCATCTTTGTGAAAAGTGAGAGGTTTGTTTCTGGATAAACTCTTCCTCAGAGATCTGGCTTTTATGACCCCCCCTCCCCACAATATCCTGATCCATTTACATCAGGAGCCATAACTCGTTTGCCCAACTTCATTCAAACTAGTGCACTAAACAAAAAGAGATCCGGCCAAATAAAGGTCACTCCATATTCTGATATTAATTTATACACAAGATAATTGTTAATCCTGACATTCAGTATTCCTCTGTGCAGGACTAATGACACTGTTAGACAAACTAAGGCTGTTCCCATTTCAATAATGGGTAGAGTAGGCAGTGTTAGGGTCTTACTGCATCTTACATTTAAATAACTCCTTTGTAAAATTAAGCAAAACAGTTCTGCATAGTCCTAAATACAGTATACCCTATTCAACCTCATTGCTTCTCTCTTCTCTCTTATGTTTTCATCTCATTCTTTCTCTCTCTCCAATTTACCTCATTCTTTCTCTCTCCCCCCTCCACCTCATTCATTCTCTCTTTTCCCTCTACCTCATTCCTTCTCTCTCCCCCCTCTACCTCATTCCTTCTCTCTTTTCCCTCTACTTCATTCATTCTCTCTTCTCACTCTACCTCATTCCTTCTATCTCCCCCCTCTACCTCATTCCTTCTCTCTCCTACCTCTACCTTATTCCTTCTCTCTTATCCCTCCACCTCATTCATTCTCTTTTCTCTCTCCACCTCATTCCTTCTCTCTTCTCTCTCCACCTCATTCCTCCTCTCTCCTCACTCTTTCTCATTCATTCACTCTCTTCACTCCACCTCATTCCTTCTCTCTTCTCCCTCCACCTCATTCATTCTCTCTTCTCCGTCCACTTCATTGATCTCTCCCTATCTCCCCTCAACCTCAATCTTTTCTCTCCTCACCTCATCTCATTCCTTCTCTCTCCTCACTCTACCTCATTCCTTCTCTCTCTCCCCTCTACCTCATTCCTTCTCTCTTCTCCCTCCACCTCATTCATTCTCTCTTCTCCCTTCATTCATTCCCTCCTCACTCCTTCTCATTCATTCACTCTCTTCACTCCACCTCATTCCTTCTCTCTTCTCCCTCCACCTCATTCATTCTCTCTTCTCCCTCCACCTCATTCATTCTCTCTTCTCCCTCCACCTCATTCATTCTCTCTTCTCCCTCCACCTCATTCATTCTCTCTTCTCCCTCCACCTCATTCATTCTCTCTTCTCCCTCCACCTCATTCATTCTCTCTTCTCCCTCCACCTCATTCATTCTCTCTTCTCCCTCCACCTCATTCATTCTCTCTTCTCCCTCCACCTCATTCATTCTCTCTTCTCCCTCCACCTCATTCATTCTCTCTTCTCCCTCCACCTCATTCATTCTCTCTTCTCCCTCCACCTCATTCATTCTCTCTTCTCCCTCCACCTCATTCATTCTCTCTTCTCCCTCCACCTCATTCATTCTCTCTTCTCCCTCCACCTCATTCATTCTCTCTTCTCCCTCCACCTCATTCATTCTCTCTTCTCCCTCCACCTCATTCATTCTCTCTTCTCCCTCCACCTCATTCATTCTCTCTTCTCCCTCCACCTCATTCATTCTCTCTTCTCCCTCCACCTCATTCATTCTCTCTTCTCCCTCCACCTCATTCATTCTCTCTTCTCCCTCCACCTCATTCATTCTCTCTTCTCCCTCCACCTCATTCATTCTCTCTTCTCCCTCCACCTCATTCATTCTCTCTTCTCCCTCCACCTCATTCATTCTCTCTTCTCCCTCCACCTCATTCATTCTCTCTTCTCCCTCCACCTCATTCATTCTCTCTTCTCCCTCCACCTCATTCATTCTCTCTTCTCCCTCCACCTCATTCATTCTCTCTTCTCCCTCCACCTCATTCATTCTCTCTTCTCCCTCCACCTCATTCATTCTCTCTTCTCCCTCCACCTCATTCATTCTCTCTTCTCCCTCCACCTCATTCATTCTCTCTTCTCCCTCCACCTCATTCATTCTCTCTTCTCCCTCCACCTCATTCATTCTCTCTTCTCCCTCCACCTCATTCATTCTCTCTTCTCCCTCCACCTCATTCATTCTCTCTTCTCCCTCCACCTCATTCATTCTCTCTTCTCCCTCCACCTCATTCATTCTCTCTTCTCCCTCCACCTCATTCATTCTCTCTTCTCCCTCCACCTCATTCATTCTCTCTTCTCCCTCCACCTCATTCATTCTCTCTTCTCCCTCCACCTCATTCATTCTCTCTTCTCCCTCCACCTCATTCATTCTCTCTTCTCCCTCCACCTCATTCATTCTCTCTTCTCCCTCCACCTCATTCATTCTCTCTTCTCCCTCCACCTCATTCATTCTCTCTTCTCCCTCCACCTCATTCATTCTCTCTTCTCCCTCCACCTCATTCATTCTCTCTTCTCCCTCCACCTCATTCATTCTCTCTTCTCCCTCCACCTCATTCATTCTCTCTTCTCCCTCCACCTCATTCATTCTCTCTTCTCCCTCCACCTCATTCATTCTCTCTTCTCCCTCCACCTCATTCATTCTCTCTTCTCCCTCCACCTCATTCATTCTCTCTTCTCCCTCCACCTCATTCATTCTCTCTTCTCCCTCCACCTCATTCATTCTCTCTTCTCCCTCCACCTCATTCATTCTCTCTTCTCCCTCCACCTCATTCATTCTCTCTTCTCCCTCCACCTCATTCATTCTCTCTTCTCCCTCCACCTCATTCATTCTCTCTTCTCCCTCCACCTCATTCATTCTCTCTTCTCCCTCCACCTCATTCATTCTCTCTTCTCCCTCCACCTCATTCATTCTCTCTTCTCCCTCCACCTCATTCATTCTCTCTTCTCCCTCCACCTCATTCATTCTCTCTTCTCCCTCCACCTCATTCATTCTCTCTTCTCCCTCCACCTCATTCATTCTCTCTTCTCCCTCCACCTCATTCATTCTCTCTTCTCCCTCCACCTCATTCATTCTCTCTTCTCCCTCCACCTCATTCATTCTCTCTTCTCCCTCCACCTCATTCATTCTCTCTTCTCCCTCCACCTCATTCATTCTCTCTTCTCCCTCCACCTCATTCATTCTCTCTTCTCCCTCCACCTCATTCATTCTCTCTTCTCCCTCCACCTCATTCATTCTCTCTTCTCCCTCCACCTCATTCATTCTCTCTTCTCCCTCCACCTCATTCATTCTCTCTTCTCCCTCCACCTCATTCATTCTCTCTTCTCCCTCCACCTCATTCATTCTCTCTTCTCCCTCCACCTCATTCATTCTCTCTTCTCCCTCCACCTCATTCATTCTCTCTTCTCCCTCCACCTCATTCATTCTCTCTTCTCCCTCCACCTCATTCATTCTCTCTTCTCCCTCCACCTCATTCATTCTCTCTTCTCCCTCCACCTCATTCATTCTCTCTTCTCCCTCCACCTCATTCATTCTCTCTTCTCCCTCCACCTCATTCATTCTCTCTTCTCCCTCCACCTCATTCATTCTCTCTTCTCCCTCCACCTCATTCATTCTCTCTTCTCCCTCCACCTCATTCATTCTCTCTTCTCCCTCCACCTCATTCATTCTCTCTTCTCCCTCCACCTCATTCATTCTCTCTTCTCCCTCCACCTCATTCATTCTCTCTTCTCCCTCCACCTCATTCATTCTCTCTTCTCCCTCCACCTCATTCATTCTCTCTTCTCCCTCCACCTCATTCATTCTCTCTTCTCCCTCCACCTCATTCATTCTCTCTTCTCCCTCCACCTCATTCATTCTCTCTTCTCCCTCCACCTCATTCATTCTCTCTTCTCCCTCCACCTCATTCATTCTCTCTTCTCCCTCCACCTCATTCATTCTCTCTTCTCCCTCCACCTCATTCATTCTCTCTTCTCCCTCCACCTCATTCATTCTCTCTTCTCCCTCCACCTCATTCATTCTCTCTTCTCCCTCCACCTCATTCATTCTCTCTTCTCCCTCCACCTCATTCATTCTCTCTTCTCCCTCCACCTCATTCATTCTCTCTTCTCCCTCCACCTCATTCATTCTCTCTTCTCCCTCCACCTCATTCATTCTCTCTTCTCCCTCCACCTCATTCATTCTCTCTTCTCCCTCCACCTCATTCATTCTCTCTTCTCCCTCCACCTCATTCATTCTCTCTTCTCCCTGGAGAGAGGAGCGAGAAAAATGGAGTGAACTGGCTATGAAGTGGAGTTAGGAGAAAGAAGGAATGAGGCAGAGGGAAGGGAGAGGTAAGAAATGAGGTGGAGGACGGAGAAAAGGAATGAGGCAGAAGGAGGGGACTGAAGAAATGATGTTGAATGTAGAGAGAGTAGGAATGAGGTGGAGGTAAGAGAGAAAGAAATGAGAGGGAGAGAGAAGGAATGAGGTGGAGTGAGGAGAGAGAAGGAATGAGAGGAAGTGAGGAGAGAGAGAGAGAAGGAATGAGAGGGAGAGAGAAGAAATGAGAGGGAGAGAGGAAGAAATGAGAGGGAGAGAGAAGGAATGAGGTGGAGTGAGGAGAGAGAGAAGGAATGAGGTGGAGTGAGGAGAGAGAAGGAATGAGAGGGAGTGAGGAGAGAGAAGGAATGATAAGGAGTGAGGAGAGAGAGAAGGAATGATAAGGAGTGAGGAGAGAGAAGGAATGAGAGGGAGTGAGGAGAGAGAATGAATTGGAGGGAATGAGGAGAGAGAAAGAATGAGATGGAGTGAGGAGAGAGAAGGAATGAGAGGGAGTGAAGGAATGAGAGTGAGTGAGGAGAGAAGGAATGACAGGGAGTGAAGAGAGAGAAGGAATGAGAGAGATTGAGGAGAGAGATGGAATGAGAGGGAGTGAGGAGAGAGAGAAGGATTGAGAGGGAGTAAGGAGAGAGATGGAATGAGAGGGAGTGAGGAGAGAGAAGGAATGACGGAGTGAAGAGAGAGAAGGAATGAGAAAGAGTGAGGAGAGAGAAGGAATGAGAGGGAGTGAGGAGACAGCTGGAATGAGAGGGAGTGAGGAGAGAGCTGGAATAAGAGGGAGTGAGGAGAGAGAAGGAATGAGAGGGAGTGAGGAGAGAGATGGAAGGAAAGGGAGCGAGAAGAGAGAAGGAATGAGAGGGAGTGAGGAGAGAGCTGGAATGAGAGGGAGGGAGGAGAGAGAAGGAATGACAGGGAGTGAGGAGAGAGAAGGAATGAGAGGGAGTGAGGAGAGAGCTGGAATGAGAGGGAGTGAGGAGAGAGAAGGAATGACAGGGAATGAGAAGGCGTGAGGAGAGAGAAAAAGTGAGAGGGAGTGAGGAGAGAGAAGGAAGGAGAGGGAGTGAGGAGAGAGAAAGAGTGAGAGGGATTGAGGACAGAGAGTAAGGGAATGAGAGGGAGTGAGGAGAAAGAAGGAATGAGAAGTAGTGAGGAGAGAGAAGGAATGAGATGTAATGAGGCGGAGTGAGGAGCAATAAAGAACCAAGTGGCATGAGGAAAGAGAATGAATGAAGTGGAGGTATAGAGTCCTGTGTTATTTTTTCCTCCTTTCTGTGTGGAGATTATTGTCATTTTAACGCTTGCAGTTGTCACTGTTGTATCAATTAATTAATTAATTATCAATTAAGCAATTAATAAGAAAAATTGCAATGAAGATAATAAAACTTTTATTTTTAATTCATAAAGTAAATTTTTGTTATGCATTAAACATTGTGTAAAACAATCTAACATTTCATATAGAAAAACCCCATTTAAATCCTTTCTTTTTCTTTTATAGATTCTGTTGAAACCAACATTAATGTAAGTATATTTGTATCAGATTTTAATGTAGTTTGTTAACTACAAACGTCTAGAAAACGAGAGTCTGTTTAGAATGGGCCAGAGTGTGTCACATAGTAACATAGGCCCAGATCCTTAGCTACGTGTGACATTGCAATTACGTACAGCACATAAGTAATATCAATGTTTACACCATTGTATGGGTCAGCGTGCGTAACGTTTGTTATATATACGCCGCAGTTTACAAGAGAGGGGCTGTCCCCTCCTTTAGGATCATCGCATCACCACCGGAATCTGGTCATGCAAGTATCCACACGGGGTGTGCACTTACCGCTATGATGCCGGTTGTAATTACCTCGGGTGCCCGTATGGTAAGATCCCTATCTTTATCATTGAAATTGATTCGGATGAAGCAACCTCCAATCTGTTGCAATCTGAAAAAAAATCCCTGCTGACCCAAAATGGCCGTCCTGTTTCTCCCCGGCTCCACTACTGTCCTTCATTTTAATAAACGGTCCTAGTAACCCTGGATGTCCTTTTCTGCTAAAAATTTACCTAACTCTTTCTTACACATATCCAGTGAATCTGCCATCGCAATGAATTCCATATCTTGCCCTTACTGTGAAGAACCCTTTCCTTTGCTGGTTGTGAA
>WWET01008181.1:28123-39863 GCA_011038615.1 Limnodynastes dumerilii | reverse complement strand
GTGTGTGGTAACAGGTATATATAGCACCAGTGCTTTTCTTGTCATAGAATGCACCAGAATGAAGTTCCGGCACCTTTTTCGATGGATTTTCTACGTTTTAAAAGTTTCGTCAGCAAAATCATTAAAACAGTTCATGCGGCTGCTTGTGTGTCGAGTCTGATGCTTGCGAACTTCGTCTGCGCTGGTTGTGAGGTTTTTTGAAGACCGCACGCTGTCATTTACACACAAAGAGGCGGCATAATGGCGTTTTTAGGAAGAAGTGGGAGGGGGAGGGATTTAGATTAGCTGGGGAGGTGAAATAAGAAATAAGGTAGCCCTATGGCACTCATAAGTGCCATAAGGTACCTAAAAACTGGGGGCGGGCGGGGGATGGAAGAGTGAGTTAGGTGCGCATCTTCCCGCACCTAACTCACTCTTATCTGTGAATCATGTCCATAGTGTCCAAGTTTGTGTTAACCATAAAAGGAAATCCAGATAGCAAAGTAGTTGTAAATAGACAAATGTTAAGAAATGGGTTGAGAAATTTGGTTAAGCCTCTCTGAAGAAATGAGTTTTAAGGGAGCGCTTGAATTTTTGGAGAATAGAGGCCGTCTTAGTGGTCGAGGAAGAGTTATTTCAGAGAGTGCTAGGAGAAGTCCTGTAATGGGATCAGAGCATTTGTTTAGTGTCGAGGAGAGCTCTATGTCCTGTGAAGGTCTGAGATAGAGAGAGAGCTAAGGATATGTATGAAGGTGCAGTCTTGTTGATGGCTTTGTAGGTTAGCAAAAGGATTTTGTATTTGATTCTGTAAAATACAGGTAACCTATGTAGAGATTGACAGTGTGGAATAACTTTAGAAGAACGTTTTTCAATTAAAATCAGTCTAGCTACTGCATGCAATATATTTTGTAATGTAGGAGTCCTATAAGGAGAGCATTGCAATAATCAATGTGGGAAATGATTAGTGCATAACAAGAGTTTTTGCAATGCCTTGTGTGAGATATTTGCGCATTCTGGAAATGTTTTCTTTGATGTATGTAACTGGATTTAGTAACCAGAGGTGTAGCAAGGATTAAAGGCACTCGGAGCAAGGGAATGCTACGGCGCCCCCCCCCCCAACCCCTGTTCTCCCATAGTGTAGTGGACCATCTGCCTCTGTCTACCTGTCTTCTTGTGCTCCCTCTCCAATACACTTCCCCCTCCCTGCAACCTCTCCGTACACATGGCCCCCCCCGTTATCCTTACATTTACACATCTCCCTCTCCCCTTACACATCTATGGACATTTCACACTATATAAAGCACAAGTGGTGTATATTATGGGTCTATGAATGACGCAAATTATATTAAGAGGTTTATATTAAGATTTGAGAATAGCATGCTATATATAATATGCCATTTCAAACCCCTAATATACCCCACATATATTATAATATGTGTCATTCCCAGACCCATAATATTCTCCACTTGTACATTATATAGTGTGCCATTCCAGACCGCTAATATTATCTCACATGTAATACTAGTATATTATGGATCTGGAGATGGCACTTGGCTGCTCTGCGGCACCCCTTTGGTCTGCCAGTGCCCAAAGCACAAGCTCCATCCTCGCTACTCCCCTATTAGTAACAGATTGTATGACGGAAACAAAGAATAGTTCAAAGTGAAGGATAATATCTAAGCATCAAGCTTTATGAGTATGGATTATTTTAGTGTTGTCAACAGAAACAGGTCAGGTGGGTAGCTTTTATTAGTAGGTGGAAATGTTATTAGCTCAGTTTTTGATAGATTACGTTTGAGATGGCAGTAGGACATCCAAGATGAAATGGCAGAGATATTCAGTTATGTGGGCCAACACAGTTAGTGAGAAATCAGGATTTGTAGTGATTAGCATGCTTAAATAAATGAGTAGATTTGTGTATTATCTGCATATATATGGTACTGAAATCCAAATGACTTTATTAGCTGCCCAAGGGAATTGATATATATAAAGAAGAGCAATGGACCTTATACTGAGCCCTGGGGTACTCCAAGAAATAGAGGAAGAGCAGGGGAGGTGGAACGAGAAAAGCAGACACTGAAAGAGCGATTAGAAAAATAGGATTTGAAATTTGGGAGTTTTGTTTTTCAGAACTGTAGTGATTTGGATGTTCTTAAATAAACATGTGAAATATATATATTGTGATAGAACTGCTAGACTCAGAGGGCAGGAGAAACGCAATACCAACAGAGTGCTATCATGTAGGTCAGGTCTCTGGGCTAGTCAGCCTGGAAGCAGGCTGATTAGAAGCACAGCTACATGTGGTGTTTAAGTTATCTGTAAAGCTGGCCACACACTAGAGCGATTATCGTTCCGATTTATCAATTATCGTGGATTGTTCGAATTATCGCTGTAGTGTATGGTGCCGATAATTGACTGAAAAGGGCGATAATCAAAAAAAATGGCTGCCGTAAAATAATCTGATCGGGTGGTTTGCAATAAAAAATTATCGTTTATCGTTAGCAAAATCGTGCAGTGTGTGGGCATTTCAGATAATCGTTAAAGTTTGCTAGCAATTTTTTCTAACTTTATCCCCACCCCTCTAGGATGTGGCTATGATGAGGTACATATCATCCTTCCTGTTTATGTCTCGTGACCCGTACTGGAAGATGGCGTCTTGTAATAAGTACAGAATAAAGTACCTGCATGTCTGGAAAATAAACCTGACCATCTTGCTATGTGCAGCTGCGTACGGATGTCTTGTCTGTCAATCAACCTCTGACACTGCCCCTTTTGTAAAACACGCAACGATAATCGCGTAGTGTGTGGTCATGAACAATTTCTTCAACACCGACAAAAGCACAGAAGAATCGTTCATTTTTTTTACACTTTTGAAATATCGGACGAATTATCGCATAGTCTATGGCACCGATATCGTTACCTGCCACTAGCAGGTGTCTTCCTCACTATGGATTATTGAGGAAGGAACCCTTTAGAGAGAATAGAGAGCCAGGGAGGCTGAAAGCAGTAAAGTGTTACATGTCACTGCGCAATGCGGTCAGGCATGTAACTCTCTTAACTCCTCCGGCCTCCCCGCTGTTTCCTCCGATGCGTGCCTGTGAAGGCAATTGTCAGTCTAGCTCTGAGCGCCGCTGCAGGCTTCCGGGTGTGCACTCACGGAACTTTGTTCATCTTTTCTGATTGGTGTCCTCATAATAGAAGACAGCCAATCAGGTGTTAGGGGCTGGGTTCTGCTGTTTAATCATGGGACAGCAGATCCTATATTAGAACTGGCAGTGTCAGTTTAACATTGCCGACTACAGAGTCTGGTTCTCCAGCCTGTGATCTGCTCTGTACTATTACTAGTACCTTGTGCTTCTGTCTTGCGCTATTTATTGATTGAGTGCCTCATTCATTTATTATCCATGCCCTGTCCTCCCAGTGTATCCTCCTGCTCTCCCACATGTTCACCCCTGTCGGTTCTCACCCTCTCCGTTCCTGCATGGGTGTGTTCCCTCCCCTCCCCTCCTCTCCTGTTTGTCAGGACTAGTTCCTTCTAGTTCCTCTCATCCCACTGTTCTATCTCCTATTACCTATGCCTCTCCAGTGGTTCCTACTTAGTTTCCATTTATTCTCCCGGGTGGCACTTCTGGGGGCCACGACCTGCTAGTTGTCCTGCAGCCCAGACTATCCCCACCATCAAGGGCTCTATAGAAGACTTGAGCCTAAAAAAAAGAGTAAAACATTTTTAGCTTGAAGGGGGTCATGGCTTTGCGGGTGCTATGAAAAGGGACATTGCTTCATTCCCTTGTAGCAAGTTTTCCCAAACATTTTACATGAAGTGAGGGGTCCATGTATCCATCAGTGTCACACACAGAGAGATGTTCTCATGTCATGCACCAGGGGCGTTTTAAGAAGTGAGGGATTTGCACATGGGCCCCCACCCCCTTACCTGATGCATGACTGTCCCGATTAGCGAGCAGAAAAGGGGCAGGGCTTACAGGGCCGTTAGGCCCCGCTCCCCTTTCAGCCTGCGAATCGGGAAAGTCCTACAGCAGGGGAAGGGGGACTAATTTGGCATCTATTTCTTCCCTCCGGAAGATCTTAGAGGGAAGAAATAGATGCTGAATGGCCTCCCTTTCCCAGCCAACCCAGGGTGCAGGCCAACCCCTGTTCTGAGGGGCCCGTGTGCACTGCACACCGTGCACCCATTATAGATACGCCTATGCCATGCACATAGGCAGGGGTGATCAGCCAATAGGGTGACAAGGCTGCGGCCACTATTCTACCACCCATACAAGTTCTACAAGCCATTAACCCATAGAGCCATATTTACTAAGCTGTGGGTTTGGAAAAGTGGAGATGTTTGCTATAGCAACTAGATTCTAGCTCTCACTTTCTTTTTACATACTAGAGAATGTTAGCTAAAATCTGATTGGTTGCTATGGGCAACATCTCCACTTTTCCAAACCTGCAGATAAGTATATCTGTCCCTTATCTGCTAAAAAGTACTAGGAATATACTGGTTAATAGCAGCTTCTATATTCCTTACCCTGCAGCAAGTCCTGTCCACACTCTTTATTTATATAATTGTTTTATTTAAACATTTTACAAACTATATAATATATATATATATTCTGTGGAATGCACTGTAGGTATTGTCGTTTCATATGTTATATAACAATAGCAAAACATGAGAATACATTTATCAAATGTCACAAAATTGAGAGTGGGATACTAGACAATATATGGCAGCATGTACCAACCAACCTCAATCTTGTGAGCTGTGAGGTGGTCCAATTTTACTAGGAATGACTAGAAATTAACGTTATTCATATTAATAATGCTTTAGGAGCAAAAATACATAAACATTTCTTGATTTTAGCATTTCTAGCAACGCATTGCCTGGCACTCTAGCCATTACTCAGTAACTAAATATGAATATAGGGGTCGGTGTTCATTTCTAACATTAATGCTGACAGACCTTGCATACATTGTGTTCTAATGGGGAAAGATAAACATCATTCTCAAAAGAAAGATTCCAGATCTTTGCATGACAATGTCCCCAGACAAATATCTGCACAATTTTCCATACTCTGTCCAGACAGGGTTCTAGAGCTCTTCCTTCTCTCTTCCCTTCAGCTTGCTTGGAAGATATGGAGCACAATGTGACCTCTGAAGATGCCACCAGGTCTATTCTATTCTCACCAGGTGAGCCAACTCTGGACAGCGGTGGGTGAGATCTTAGCCCATGTCTAGGCCTTACCAAGCACACATAAGGAGGAAATCTTGAGGTGACCAGTAGGGCAGCCCCCCTTTAGGTCATGCAGCCCTCTATGTGACCGCGGCTCTCACAGTCACAGGTGCGGGCTGCATCTCATGATTGAAATGAATAGTCCTATAGAAGCACTGTAGTACAAAATAATTTACATTGAATAACGCTATTCGTGACGTCAGTTACACTCTGGCCTCTGACGTCATCATTTAAATAAAAGGCTGCCCCCTAGCGACAGAATCGCATTTGCAGAAAAAGAAAGAAGAGGAGGAGGAGCCAGACCCCGACGTGGCAAGATATGAAGAGCCAGAGGAACCGGAGCTGAACAACGGGAAGAAGCAAGCCGACGTCAGGACTCCAAGCATCAGAAGAAGATTCTTCACATCAAGCAAGGCTTCCCAAGACAGATGACAGCAAACAGTGAGTGATCAAAATTTTTACTATTTTTATTACACCACACATACATTACATGACACTTAGTATAGGACACGGACCACCGGAGGTAAGTGGACACATTAGGGGTTAATATTAGTTAGGGAAAAGGTTTATTACACATGAACACATTGTATTTTCTATCAGTATGTTTTGTGCACACACTATTTTTTTTTAACACACAGAGTACACAGCGCAGCATGGTTAGAAACCTTACCATGCTGACGCTGATAGAACTACAAGGCTAAGCAATGCTGAGCCTTGTAGTTCTATCAGCACAGCATGGCTAAGGCTTTCAACCATGCTGCACTTTTTTTTCTAAAACTCATGCGAGTTGCCGTGATTTTTTCAAGGACAAATCGCGGTGCTTCTCAATAGAAAAGCACCGCGATAAGCCCCTTGCAAACTCATATCATCTCGTGTGAGTTTGAAAAAATCGCCTAAAAATCGCAGCTTAGTGAATTCGGTGAATTCACGCTGCAAATCGCAGCGATACGCTGTGAATTGAATTTCACAGCAAAAATCTCCCTTTGTAAATATACCCCATAGAGGGGGTACAAAGGAGGCTGACACTTATAAAGGCGGCACAAAAGGAGGCTGACACTTATATAGGGGGCACAAAAGGAGGCTGACACTTATAAAACCGACACAAAGAAGGCTGACACTTATAAAGGGGGCACAAAGTTGGCTGACACTAATAAAGAGGGCACAAAGGAGGCTGACACTTATAAAGGGGGCACAAAGTTGGCTGACACTAATAAAGGGGGCACAAAGTTGGCTGACACTAATAAAGGGGGCACAAAGGAGGCTGACACTAATAAAAGGGGCACAAAATGAGGCTGATACTTAAATTGAAGGCACAAAGGAGGCTGACACTTATGAAGGGGGCATAAAAGGTGGCTGACACTTATAAAGGGGGCACAAAAGGAGGCTGACACTTATAAAAGGAGGCTGACACTTATAAAAGGAGGCAAAAAAGGAGGCTGACATATAAAGGAGACACAAAAGGAGTCTGATACATTTAAGGGGCACAAAAGGAGTCTGATACATTTAAGGGGCACAAAAAGCGGAACACATATAAGGGGCACAAATGGAGGCTGGGCACAACAATTGGCAGAGGTGGTTGACTGGGCACATACAAAGGGATGGAAGTATAAGGCTGGATGCATCCTTTTTTTTGGGAGGGGGGCAGTGTGAAACAGCATTTATAAATAATAAACTGCAGATCTTCCAGGACCTGTTCTGGAGAACACTTCAACAAAGATGGCTGCTAAAACCACTTACAGACAATTTACATAAAATATTGATTAAAGACAGATGGGGCCTCCCCTTGTCCCAACAAGTTGTATGCAACAACAGACTCATCTCTCTCAAAGCTGATATCTTCTACATGGCCCTGGATAATATCTCCCTGCTCAACTGGATGGACTTAGACCTTTCCCCCCAGGTGGCAGAGAGTCATGTGAGAAAGGAAGTGACCTTCTCAAGCTTTGCCACTCCTGGTCAAAAAAGCTTGCAACTGTCTTTCCTTCCCAGGATTCTGTACTTTTTCGCATTAGTATTGTATCATAGGTACTTTTCATTATGTGATTAGTAAAAAATGTTATGACACACCTGCCTTCTACTGGACAATTTAGCTGCCTAGCCTTATCCTTGGATCTATTAACCAAAGTTGCTTTATTAGCTGATTGGTCAAATTAGCAATTTTCTATTGTTTTGCCTGTTAGTAAATTTGTAATGTATTCTTTATGAAATATTTTTTGGGGGGTCCACGGTTCTGCATGGCTTCCTACAATTAATCCTGCTGCTCTCCAGTTTCACTGGCTTCTCTTAGCAGTGTTCCGGAAGATATCACCTTTCTCTTACTAGAACATATGCTCCCTACGAAGATACAAGAAGCTTTCCCCTCCTCTCCCTTCCCCCTACAACCCTCCTATGAAACATGGAGACACAACAATTCTCAAGAGCTGGGCTTATTGAGCCTTAAAAACAGTTTGGTTGACCTATCACCTTTTATTCTTCCCAATGGCTGATTCACTTAAAGTCATCTCTGTTAACTCTAAGGGATAGATTTATTAAGCTGTGGGAAGGGAAAAGTGGAGACCAATCAAATTCTAGCTCTCACTTTCCTATTTCATACTAGATAATGCCAGCTAGAATCTGATTGGTTGCTATGAGCAACATCTCCACTTTTTCATTCCTGCAGCTTGGTAAATCTGGACCTAAGGGTCTAAACATTCTAAAAAACATTTATAAATAACATTTATTTATAAGGCACCACACACTATCCGCAGTGCCGTACAAATATATAGTTACATATCCAACACAATTAACAGAAAAGGTAACATAGAAACATAGAAAGTGACGGCAGATAAGAGCCACATGGCCCATCCAGTCTGCCCACTTGTTTATTTAAAACTATACTGACCCTAGACCCTATTTACCCTCAATTTAATTTAAGATTTAGGATATCCTTATATTTATCCCAATGTTTAAACTGCTTTACTATGTTAGCCTCAACCACCTCAGATGGGAGGCTATTTCACTTATCTATCACCCTTTCAGTAAAGTAATTTTTCTGCACATTTCCTCTGAATCTCCCTCCCTCCAGTTTATATCCAAGCATTGTGAAATTGGCCATGGACCATTTTAGTTACTCTTCTTTACACAGTCTCTAATGTACTTATGTCTTTCTGGAGATATGGCTTCCAGAACTGAACACAGTATTCTAGGTGAGGTCATACCAACAATCTATAAAGGGGCATCACTACTTCTCTCTTTCTGCTACTTATTTCTCTCCCTATGCAACCAAGCATCTGACTTGCCTTTCTCATTGCTTTGTTACATTGGACCTGATTCACACTTAAGAACGCGATAGGTTTCTAAATATACGCAACTAATAGCAATGAAACTTCCTCGGCACTCCCCCGGTTGTCAGGTTCTTATGTGACTTACGAGTGCCATAGGGCACCCTTAACTGTAGGTTCACATTTGAATGCGTAGGGCGTCTACTTAGGAACTTAACTGTATAACCGCGCCTTCATTTATTCATTTAGATGCCTCTCTCCACCCAAATCTTCATATCTGCCTAGTTACTTATTCATGGAATGCCCATTTTTGCTTTTGTTACTACAAACCTACAGATTTTAAGTTCGTAGTGTATAAGCACGGAATTTGCGAACTGAAGACCAACGCAAATAGCGTATAAAAGTTACTACGCATGCGCAGTGCATCCGTTCTTAAATATACACACCTAAAATCGGAAAGTGTGAATCAGGTCCATTACCTTTAAGTCACATGAAATAATGACTTCCAAAACCCTTTTCCTCCTCAGTAGTTTCTAATGTAGTGCCATTAATGGTATATTGACCTTTTGGGTTTTTGTGCCCCAAGTGCATGGTTTTGCATTTTTTGGCATTAAACTGCAGTTGCCACACTTTTGACCAGACTACCTAGATCAGCTCTCATTTTGTGCCCCTCTTGTCATGTCTACCCTGTTACATATCTTTGTGTCATCTGCAAAAAGGCATGTTTTCCCCTTAATACCACAGGCGATATCACCTATAAAGATATGAAATAGCACTGGTTTTAGCACAGAACCCTTACTACCCCGGAAGGGATTCCATTTACTACAACCCTCTGTTTATCCTATAATCAAGATCGTGTCCATGCAACTATCTTTAAGTCGAATTCCAGCTTATTTAACAGCCTGCGATGTGGCACAGGGTCAAAAGCCTTACTAAAATCTAGATAAACTATGTCTACAGCTCTCCATTTATCTAATACTTTACTGACCCAGTCAATTAGACTCACTGATTGCTAATTTGCCACCTCTTCCCCATTTTTAAACAGAGGGACGACATTTGCTATTTTCCAGTCCTTTGGAATCACTTTGGTTATTAGTGACTGGTTGAATAAATCAGTTAATGGTTTTGCCAGCACCCCTGTAAGCTCTTTAAGAATCCTCGGATGTATCCCATCTGGTACCATTGATTTGTCCACTTTCAGCTTTGTAAGTTCTTTTATTACCTGCTCCTCAGTGAAAGTAGTAGTAATTGCCCCAATTGTATTAAAATACTTTCCATTGAAAAGTGGTCCCTTCCCCTCTCTTTCCTTTATGAATATTGAACAGAAATACTAGAGAGGGGGAGGTAGAGATGGAAACATCGGAAAGGGAGCATGAGCTGGAGAAAACGAAGTCATGGGAGTGGCACAAGTTGTGAGTGGGTGCAGAAGTCCACTGTGATAGGCCAAGGGAGGAGAAGAGGGAGAGAAGTTTAGTAGTGCTAGGTGTGTGAGGTTGTCAAGAGGGAGGTCAGAATACAAAAAGTGGGGGAACCAGGCTGAAAAGTTATCAAAGAATTTGGAGGTGGGACCAGGGGGGCGGAAGACAACAGCAATACAGAGATGGGATGGTAGAGGCGGATGCCCTGGACCTAAATGAAGGAGAAGTAGAAGAGAGGGCTCAGGGGATATAATGCTGAAGATGCAGGAAGAGGAGAGGAGGATGCCCACACTACCACCAGGGCGCTCGCCGGGTCTAGGGATGTGGGAGAAGGAGAGGCCGCCATAGGAGAGGGTAGCAGAGGAAGCAGTGTCAGAAGTGGACCGTTAGGTTTCAGTAATGGCGAGATGGTTGCGAGAGTTGGAGATGAAGAGGTCATTGATGGCAGGAAGTGTGTTGCAAATAAATCTGGCATTCCAAACAGCGCAGGATAATGTTATAGAGGGAAGAAGGGTGATGTAGGTGAGATTGGAGGGGTTACAGAAATGAGGTAAGGTCGGGGGTGTTGCGGGGACAGGTGGAGATGGTAGGTATGGGAAATGAAGGGGAGACTCATGGAGGAGTGGGAGAGGTTAGGGGGTGAGTAGGAAGGACAGGGAGGGAGAAAGGGGGAAGAGTGTGGAGAGACCAGTGCCATAAGGATAGGAAGAAGGCAAGTAGTAGTGATATAGGCAAGAGCAGCTGGAGAGAGGATCAGAACAAATAAAACATATGTAATGACAATAATAAATAGTATGACTGTAAAAGTTAAATTAGATTAGATTTCTAATAAAAAATTGCAAGATTATTAGAAGTCCAATGTATTCAGTAGAAGCAGCAATAGAGTGGTTGCATATTGCAATATGCAGGTAAGGATATTCTGGAGGATTCTTCTTGTAAAGTAGCTGTTTTATTTTAGGTGGAGAGTAACAGATTTTAACTGCTGTTGTTGTGAACGAAGTCCTTAGATGTAATGATGGGTGATCTGCTGTTTTTCTCCTGTAAAACTCTAGTGTAACTCTGAATTCTATTATAGAAACCTAGAAAGTGACGGCAAATAAGAACCACATCCAGTCTGCCCATTTGTTTATTCAAAACTATACTGACCCTAGACCCTATTTACCCTCAATTTAGTTTACTATTTCGCTTATCCTTATATTTATCCCAAGCATGTTTAAACTGTTCTACTGTATTGGCCTCAACCAACTCAAATGGGAGGCTATTCCACTTATCTATCACCCTTTCAGTGAAGTCATTTTTCCGCACATTTCCTACCACCCTCCAGTTTATATTCATGCGTTGTGTTCTATTACACCTTTGCTTTTGAAAAATGCTACCCTCCTCTAGCTGGTCACAACCAGGGCCGGGGCTAGGGTGTTCGGCGCCTCCCTGCAAACTTTAAATTTGCGCCTACCTGTTTAACGATTTGTCATTATAGTTTCTAGAGTATGGTATATATGTAAGCATCATAAAACAATACAATACAGACTATATACCTTATAGACATTGGGCTGGATCCAGACCTTGTTAAGTGCATGAACTTAGTTACACCTGGGCTAAACCATGTTGATTTGAGGGGAGTCATATTTCATCTGTTACAAACAGTGTTATTGTTGAGAGGTGATGTTTCCTATCCTAAGTCTAAATAACAGTGTGATAGTAAAGCTGGTCAGTATCTGTGTGCAGTAAGCAATTTAAAGATATATCCCTGCATGCAAAGAATACAATTAACTTGGCTCCCCCTGAATTCAACATGGTTTAGCCCAGGTGTAACTAAGTTCATGCACTTAACAAGGTCTGGATCCAGCCCA